>PVKU01004221.1:0-153204 GCA_004027475.1 Anoura caudifer
CCTTCCTTCCTTCCTTCCTTCCTTCCTCTCTCTCTTTCCTTCCTTCTTTCTAGGTTTTATTTATTTATTTTTAGAGATGGGAGGGTGGGAGAATGAGAGGGAGAGAAACATCGATCGGTGGCTTCTTACACACACAAAACCCAGGCATGTGCCCTGACAGGGAATGGAACCAGTGACCTTTTGCTTTTCAGGACAAAGCCCAACCCATGCTGGCCAGGGCCAGGCCTGATTTTCTAGCCCATCTCACTCCGGACAGAGGAAGAAAGGATGTGGGGGTGGTAAGGGTTCCTGCAAAGGGAAGCCTGCCACAGAAAGTATGTTATCACCAACATGGAGGCACTCACAGTACAGGACAGCTAGCAGCTGGGCCCATCATCTACCCCCAGAATGCAGAGCCCCTAATCCCAGCTCCCCAGGGTGAAGGGACCCAGTCCACTGCCCTGACGTGCAGACCTCCCTTTTGCCACCTCCTTGGGAACTGATAAGGGCCCTTCCTGCCTTAGCCCTTTCCAGCCTTGTTCCGAAGATTTCATGGGACAATTTCATTGATGTGAGGCACCACTTTTCTTTGCAGCCAACTCTGGAAGGACAAACACAGCCTCAGGGCACAATGGAACCTCAAGGGCTTAGAGCCGATTTAGACAAAGGGGAGTTTTGTTCCCACTTGGGTAGGTGGGCTGGACTGTGTGCAGGGCACATCAGTTAAAGCAGGCTTGGAAGCCAGCTCTAGTGGTAGTTGCTGACGCCACCTCTGCCACTGGATGGGCAGATCCCAAAAGGCAGAAGCGGTTTCTTACTAATCTCTGGGTCTTGGCATAGACTAGCAGATTAACAAACGTTTGATGAACTTCATTTCTTCACCTAAAAAAGAAGAGCAACCACTCTCCTTCACCTTGTTTTATGAATCCAATGAGGCACTATGTGTAGAGGTCCTGACAAGGGGCACCAGCAGGGATCCGCCCCTCTCCAGAAGGCCTGTCTCCTCTTCAGGTTTGCAGGTAAAGAAAGGACTACCAGGGAGGCCACAGCAACAATTTAAAAGTTTTATTAAAACAAGCTCACCATATAATAGCATCATTGTGTTATATAAAGGTCTGACACACACATATCAATCTTCAGGTAACTCAGCAGCTCAGCTTATCCGATCCCAGGCTTGCCTTCATGCTCTCCGGCAGGTGGCAAGCTCAAGGTCGCTCAGAGCAGAGCAGCTGGGCTGCCTTGGACCTGGCTCTACCTCAGGCACAGAACTCCTTGTAACTGCCCCAGACCTGTGCTGCCTTCCACACCAGGCCCGAGAGATGCAGTGGCAGACTCAGTCTCTAAGGTGCTCATCAACTCATATATAAATAGCTTAAAACCAGTTAGAATATAGGAAACTGCCGATTAAAGCCTTCCAAAAGCATGGACATTCAGCAAAAGGAGAGTGAGTCTTTGCACACTCTGGCAAGTCCATGGGCTTGCAGTGGGAATTCAAACTCCCATCTTTGGTGGAAGAGCATGGTTAAAAAAAAAAAAAAAACAAACATTTTTAAAAACGAAATAATACTGACTTTAGAGGCAGTCCCAACCAAACAAGGAAGAGGATGATAAATGAGGGACACATTCCGGTCACGGCAAAGAAAGATTATGTGCTTCTCTGTGCTCCAGACTGGAAGACTAGTCTGGCTTCCGGATGCAGTCTTTCTGCCCTTCCCTGAATTGAGGGGGTGGCTTTGCTTAGCCCTGGGGGAGGACATCCAGAGGACAGAGGAAGGTAGGACTGACTGAGCGGGGGTGACAGTGCAGGGAGGGAAGAGCCTCTGTCAGCCTCTCAAGGCTGGCTCCCTGAAGGCTGCAGCCGTTCATTCACCAGAGCAGACTGGATCCAGGATCTGCAGGCGGGTGAGCAGGTGGGCAAGAGCCCAGCAGAGATGTCCCTGCCTCAGGCGATTATGCAAAGTGACAAGTGATTGCTTTCCTTTTCAAAGACAACCCCTTTGGAAAAACCTTTTTCCTTGAGGTCTCTAGAGGTATGGGGGTTGGGTGGGAACCTCAGGGCCCTGGCGGATGAAAAAGCCCTGCTGGGGCCACACAGCAAGTCCCTCTGCTTTCTCTGAAGACTTTGGCCTCACAGATTTCGGGGGCAACACCTGGACAGGCCTAGGGCCTGGAAAGGTGTGGATGGAGTTGGTCAGAGAGCTGTGGGTGTCGGGCACGATCCCTCATCTCCATTGCGGCCTGCCTGGGCCAGGGCCCGCCGACGGGCCAGGCGGGACTTGGAGGGAGGGGAAAGCTTCATGGAGCAGAGGCCCTCGGCCAGTGCCTTTGACTCCTCTGCCAGTTCATTCTCCTCGTGCTGAGACAGCTGGCGGTTAAGGGCAATGGCCTCTGCCGCGAAGAGCGTAAGGTCCACTGTGCTGCTATTTCTGCAGGGACAGAAGGAAAAGCAGAGAAAAGAGGGAGACAGGACTCAATGGCCTCCGTCAGGCTAGCAGCTCCTCAACACCCCCACCAGCTGCTGCAGTTCCACACTCCCCTGCCCGCCCCCCCCCCCCCCCCCCCCCCCCCCCCCCCCCCCCCCCCCCCCCCCCCCCCCCCCCCCCCCCAGTTTGCCAAGCCGGCACAGGCTGCTCTCTCCAAAGTTGTTCTTGCGTGGGTTTGCAATCTGATTTCACTGAAGCCAGAATGGCTTTGACTCTCAGTCACTGTCCTTGGACTTAAAGGGGACAAACGCCCCTTTCACTCAGAGCACCCTCCTCTGCACAGAGCTCTATCAGAGAAAGGGCCTTAGCACATGAAACCCGCCCATGTATACATCCCTCTACCCCATCAGGGCAGGGAACTCCAAGAGTAGGGACTGTGCCTTTGTGTCTGTGTCCCCAAAAGCCAGCTCAGTGCTGGCACATAACAGACACTTTGTGTTTGCTGAATAAATCTGCTCAGGTGGATCTGAGGTTTGGAGCTTCAAAGCATCTGGATGCAGCTCTAGAGAAGCAGGTAGGACCCAGGATGGGCAGTAGCATTCTGGCTCAGATGAATTGAGATGATAAAGGTGTAAGACTTCCCTGTGTAGTTCCTGGAAACTGGCCATGAGGTTGGTTCCTGGAGGGGTTCCCACAATGCTTTAGCGATGGCCCTTTGGGAATAGGGCAGTGCTCACTAAGAATGTGAGTAAGTGTTGAAAGAATCTTAAGTCAAACAGATCCAGGTTCAAAGTCAAACTTGTGAGGCTACTGTGTAGCCCTGAGTAAGTTTATTTCATCTTTCTGTGTCTTCGTTTTCTAAACCATAGAATGGGGTAATAGGAACACCTCTCTTTGAAATTCATCATGAAGACTGTTATGGATATAATCTTTGTACCATAGCTGGCATGTGGTAAGTATTTACTATACAGTGGCCATTATTAATGCCTGTCTAGTAGTATATATGTCACATTTGATACCACTGCCTTACAGTGCCCCAGATTCCTGCTGCTTTCACCAAACCATGGCAGCAGAGGGAAAGCTTGGTGTAATAACCCACAGATAAGGTCTGTTTGGGGGCTGCAAATGGTGATTTCCAGTTAAGAGTCAAGTGTTTATGCAAAGCAGGTTTTTCTCCTGTACACAGCCCTGGGAGAGGCCTTGAAGGTGCTAGAGGGCTGGGGGAGAGGAGGAGAGGGAGACATTTACTGCAGTGGGTAACGAGAGGAAGAGAAGTTGGGAGAAGGCAGGCCAGGGAGCCACTTCAGGAGGTACCTGAGCTCCCCATCCCCCACCTTCATTCCAATGTGGCTGAGAGCTTGAAAGTCAAAGCCAAGGAAGGAAGGGTGCTAGGTGTGGTGGGAGCTTTACCTCTGGAGAACTTGCGGCGTGGGCAGTCCCCTTTCTGGAGCCTGCTAGAATGGGAAGGATAGATGTATGGGTAAGCTGCCCCCTCCTTCAACAGCTGCCCCCACCCCCACCGGCACAGAGTAGGTAGGTTATTACTGGCTCTGTCCCAGCACAGGACCATGGCCAGGCTTGCCTGCAGGGACAGATCTTCCAAGTAGAGAACAAGCAAGGAACAGTCCTCAACCCAGCTGTCTCTGCAAGGAGAACCCTCTCTTTGCCTGGCAAAGGCTTAATCATTCCCTAAGACCCAGCTCTAGGGCCTTCCCCTGTGAGACATTCCTGTTCCCCACCACCTCCTAACCCCTGCCTGTCCAGAGGAGAGGTGGGTGGCTGTCTGCTGGTGCCTGGAGCATCTGCCAGGCTATCCTGTCATGTGCTCCCTTGCTTTCCTCTCCCCGTCAAAACACGAAGGCAGGGCTGGGTCTCACTCATCCCACTGTGACTGGCGTTGACACGGTGGGCACTCAGCAAAGACAGCAACTCTCGAGTTGCTGGGGATTAGCCACTCAGAGACACTGCGCCCCCCACCTGTAACATGGGGCTGTTGGGGCCACGAGGCTGGCTCGGGCCTGGCAGACGAAGTGGACGCAGTGACTCCCAGGAGACCTGGCAGACCCCTTGGAGGGACAGAAGTCAGGTCCCATGACTAATGATGGAGGACGGTTAAAATGATTTCTAGTGAAGACTTAGATCCTTAGTTTGCTGAAAAAGCCACCATTTGCCTTTCAGTCAAGCTACACGCAGACCCCAGGACCACAAGGAGAACGCATGCGCCTCTAATGCAGCCACCCAACAAGCAGGGCAGCAAGGCCTGCTTCTGTGTGCTCTCAGCGAACGATCTTTTTGTACAAGGGGGTGGTACTACAGGCCCCAGTGATGACACCAGGCTGCTTCCTGGGCTGCACGGCTCTGCCAACAGTGTGATGAATGTGCTGAATCCCCCGAGAAGTATGCATCAGCCAGGGCCTTTGTCTGTGACCAGGCTTAGAGCCAAGTCTATGACTGGTATGGGACTCAGGCTGGGGCTGGGGTAGGAGTCAGTTCACTCTATGTGCACAGGAACTGAAAGTGCTATACAGTCTCCCTGCAGCTGAGGTCAGCCACCTGGGTATGAGAACTTCCTCGTGGCCATGCTGCAGACCTGAGGAGGTAGAATGCCACCCTTCCCTGGGTTACTCACCCCCTGCACCCATGGGTGCTGCAAAACTTGGGCAGCGCTCAGTCTCTGCTTCGCATCTCGAACCAGGAGCTTGGAGATGAGGTCTTTGGCCTCACTGGAGATGTGTGCCCAGTCCTTGTCAGGAAACTCGTACTTGCCTTCCTGGATGCTCTCAAACAGCTTGTTCTAGGTAAAGAAGGTTCTCCTTGAGGTGACACTGGCCACATGTGGGCACGATGTGCCTGTCATTGATCTAGTCACCCTGGCCTCAGTTGAAGCCGCAGCTCTTGGCTGGGGTACACCACACACTCCCCATACTCTCCCCTAAATCATCAAATGACACAATGCCCCTGGCAGGCAAGACGGCTCTGCTACTTGGCAGGCTGGGTGTTGATACATGGGAAATACCAGTTAGAGAACAAAGCTGGGATTCCTTGGCCCTTCATACAGGGCCCCCTAGGAATGGACTGCTGGCAACCTCTCAGGTCTCATCTCCCACCACCATCAGCCTTGTACTCTACTCTTCTTCCCTCTAACACTTATCTGTTGTAAACCTTCATGTCTTTGCTCATGCCGTTCTTCTACTTGTATTTCTTGTCCCTCTCCCAGAAGGCAAGACACATCCTTTCAGACTCAGCTCAGGCATGATCTTCTCTAACAATTCTCCCTGAATGCCAAGCTGGGCTAAGTGCCCAATTACCTCTATTTCACCTTGTGGCCCTTGGACACAAGAGGGAAGGGGGACCATGTATCTCTTCTACATCAGGAATAACCCCCACACCCAGCTCTGCTTGGCAGCCCACAACCATGCTGACCCCCAGCCGGCCCTCTGCAGCGGGTCCGGGGACTGTGCTTACCTGGCACACCCTGCAGACCTCTCCCTGGTCCCAGCCACAGTCGGCCCCACAGTGACCTACAAAGGGCGGGTAGCCACTCAGCATGATGTAGAGGACCACTCCCAGGCTCCACAGGTCACAGCGCTTGTCATAAAACGTGGCCTCATCTGTGAAGACCTCCACCACCTCCGGGGCCATGTATTCTGCAGAGCCGCACTGTAGGGTCAGGGTTGGCGAGGGGGAAGTGGCAGAGAACAGAGAGGCTTAGTCACAGGAAGAGGGGATGGCAAAGACCAGAATGCAATGGGGCTTGAGCAAGAGGATTGAGTTGCAGAGCAAGAAGCTGTCAGGAAAGCCAGCCAGGGAGCTCGCCTGATGCCACCAAGGCACTTAGAAAAGCCGGGCCAACTGGACTTTTGGAAACTGAGTGCTGTCATTCCCCGTGATCCATGTGACTGGTTCCAGGTCACCTTCTTATCTTTTCAGGTCCTTCTCTAGTGGGCAGAGACCCTTGGTCAAGCAGTTCCAGGAATCTCTCCCTGCCTCAGCTCTACGTATACAGTCACTTAGCGTACAGGTACTTCAGTTTACTAGAAACACAGTTCAGGGAGGGAGATCTGTGGAGATTGATTCCATAAAGCAAGGATTTTTTAAAGTCAAGTCCTGCTCAGCTTCCCTGCTAGCTTAGAGTAAGAAAGTACAAGGATTTGAATTAAGAGACCATCAAAGCTAAAACTCTTAGAACAAATCTAATCTCCCGACTTCTCCCACTTACAGGAAAACCAGGCACTACGATGGGACAGGGATTTGTTCGAGCACCTCAGTGGTAAGCCTAGGATCCAGGACTCCTTCCTCCATCCTTGCATAGAAAACTGCTGGTAAAGATAAAAAATTCCTTTTGCTCCCCTCTTCACTATTTCAGGTTCACCAAGAGACATCCCTCACCTCCAACACATAACTAATTTGATGGAAAGATGGTAAATGGAGGAGATAGGACATTTTCTGTTATTGGCAATTAGAGTTAATGACTTTGAAAACAAGGTAGCTCAGCGTTGTAAAAGCTAATACACAAACATTTCTAATAATGTTGGTTAGGATAAGACATGGGCATAGTCAGATGCATGTCTTAAAAAAAGGCTGTTAGAAAAATTCATTAATAAAGCAAGCAGATCTCAAAAGAATCATAATTACAGTATATTGAGTGTGTACAGACAGGTCTTAGGAAGAAAAGGCCCCAGCAGCACCATCTGGGCATGAAGTGTGAAGGGAGAGAAGTAACAGGACAACTTAGCCAAGCAGAGAGCCTGGGACCTCAGTTCTTGTCACAGAGAGACCACACTTCCCATCCCCCATCACAAGGTGCCGCACCACAACCTCGGCAGTGGGAGTAAGACTCTCAGAGCTATCACGTGCTCCTATGTCAAAGGGCCAGCCTAGGAATGGTGTCTGTCTTTACCTGGGTCAGGATCCAGGGCTCAGCCTGTTCTTACAGATATAATATGTCTCATCATTGGCAGAGGACCCACCCCAAGCTAAAAGCTCTAATGTCAGTTTTATTAGCAACTAAGCACAGGGGCAGGGAGGACTTTATCATCCCAAAGTAGTGAGCCGAATGACAAGTCAGGCAGCAGGCAGGGGTGTGGGTATGCTCGCTTTTCCTTCCTTGGCCCTCTGTTCTGGACTCCAGAGCTCTGGGTCAGGGGCACTCCAAATGTATGGAAGCTCAGAAGAAGGTGGCACAGGGTGTCCAGCTATACATACTGGAGTGGTCAGCTCTGGTGTAGTTATGGGGGTGCAGGAGTTATTCAGTTTCACTCCACTGCCCAAGTCAAAGTCACAGATTTTCACTGGAGACACCTAAAAAGAAAAGTAGAGAGCAAAGCTTACAAATATAAGAAACCAAAGGGCATGAGGAGACCGAGGTGATGATGTGGGTGCACACCTATGTGACCGCTACACTGAAGCCCAGCTTTACCTGTCAGGTCATGTTTACTCTCCTCGGGTTAATTAGAAACCACCTGAGGATTTACCTAAGATGCTCTCTTCCCTGTGCTCTTTCCTTATTTCATGACTAAGAGAAAATGTGTGCACTCATGGTTCAGACTTCTGCGAGTTTAGTATAAAATGAATAGCAAACCTACAGAACTTTAGCCAACAAAGGTATAGGGTGCAACAGCAAAGTTAGAGAAGTTAGTACGTATGCCTGGGACACCCCTTGCAGACTAACTGGTGGAGGGCAAAGGAGTTATGAGTAAAACCTTTGACCACCTCAGGTGGCTTAGGGTGACCAACTTGTCTTTGCTTGCTTGGGACTTTGTTGGTTTGAGCCCTGTAAGTACGTGTTTCAGGTAACTCCTCGGGCCAGACAAACTGGGATGGCTGGCCACGCCAGGGTGCATCGACACAGCAGCCAAGGCCGCCAGAACTGGATGCTGCACCTGAGACCACAGATAGCATGAGTTATCTCGGGAGCCAACCAGGAAGGCAGCTTGTGTGCATGCGTGAGAATGGCCGGCATGGTGAAAGCAGCACAGTGAGTCAGAAATGCTGGTTCTGTGAGTCTCGGCTCAGACATTTACCTGCTGGGGGAGCCCGGACAAGTCTCAGCTGTTCCTTCTTTCCTCTTCCTCTCTCCCTTTTTCCCTCCCTGACTTTCCTTTCTCTTACAGTTTTTCTTCTCTTCTTTTTCCACCTAGCCTCTCTTTTTTTATTGTGATAAAACACACACACACACACACACACACACAGAAAACATAAAATATGCCATTAAACTATTTTTAAGTGTATAATTCAGTGGCATTAATTACACTCACACCATTGTGCAACCATTACCAGTATCTGTTTGCAAAACTTTTCCATCATCCCAAACAGAAACTCTGCATTAACTCTCCATTTTCCCCACTCCTGAGCCCCAGTAACATCTGATCTACTTTCCATCTACATGAATTTCTGTATCCCAGATACTGCTTTTTTTAAAAAAGATTTCATTTATTTACTTTTAGAAGGATGGGAAGGGAGGGAGAAAGAGGAGGAGAGAGACATCGATGTGCAAGAGATACATCAACTGGTTGAGCAGGCCTGCAACCCAGGCATGTACCCTGATCGGGAATCGAACCAGAGGTCTTTCTTTTCTCAGGCTGGTGCTCAATCCACTGAGCCACACCAACCAGGGCTATCCCAGATATTTCATGTAAGTGGGATCACACAATATTTGTCCTTTTATGTTTGGCTCATTCTACTTATCAGAATGTTGTCAAGGTTCATTCATTTTGTAGCATGTATCAGAACTTCATTCTGTTTTATGGCTGATCAATATTCCATTGTATGCTTACCCACATTTTGCTTATCTATTCATCTGTTGACGGACATTAAAAGATGACTGGGTTGTTTCTAGCTTTTGGCTAATGTGAATAATGCTACAATGAACATTGGTGTTCAAGTTCAAGTCTCTGTTTTCAATTATTTTGGGTATACACATAGGTGAGGGATTGCTGGGTAGTACGATAACCTTATGTTTAGCTTTTTGAAGAACTGCCAAACTGTTTTCCATAGTGGCTGCACTATTTTACATTCCCACCAGCAATATACAAGGGTTTCAATTTCTCCACATCCTCATCAACACTTGCAATTTTCCATTTCTTTTATTATAACCATCCTAGTAGGTGTGAGGTGGTATCTCATTATATTTCCCTAAAGACTAAGGGTGTTGAATCTTTTCATGGGCTTACTGGCCATCTGTATATCTTTTTTGGAGAAATGTGTATTCAAGTCTTTTGTCCATTTTTTAATTGGATTGTCTTCTTGATGTTAGAAGTTCTTTATGTATTTTGAATAGTAAACCCTTATTAAATATATGATTTGCAATTTCCTTCTCATTCTGTGGGTTATCTGTTTATTTTCTTTCTTTTAAATATTTTTTATTGAATTTATTGGTGTGACATTCATTAATAAAATTATATGGGTTTCTTATGTACAATTCTATAATACATTGTCTGTATATTATATTGTGTGTTCATCACCCAAAGTCAAGTCTTCTTCTGACACTATTTACCCTCCTTTACCCACTTTTTCTTTTCTTTAAGATTTTATTTTTCTATTTTTAGACAGAGGGGAAGGGAAGGAGAAAGAGAGAGAGTGCAACATCAATGTGTGGTTGCCTCTTGTGCGCCCCCTACTGGGAACCTGGCCCGCAATCCAGACATGTGCCCTGACTGGGAATGGAACCAGTGACCCTTTGGTTCACAGGCCTGCACCCAATCCACTGAGCCACACCAGCCAGGGCCCACTTTTTATTTTCTTGATATTGTCTTTTGATGCCCAGTCTCTCTTAATTTTACTTTTTTAACCATAACAAAGGGCCACCAAATCTGTACCACAAAGACCAAATGAAACACAGTGTATGAAAGTACACTGTAAACCAGAGGCAACATAACAGGGTAGTTCAGAGCACTCATGGAGTTCTGGGTCAGGCTACCTGAGTTTTAATCTATATTCTACTATATTCTACAGCTGAGTGACTTTAGGCAACTTTCTTAATCTAAGTTTCAGTTTCCTCATTCATAAAATGAAGATAGCAATAGTATCTACCTAATGAGATTTTATAAAAACTAAATAAAATAAGTGCTGGTACACTGTAAGTACTCAAAAAATGTTAACTATAATTATTTTTTCCTTTTTTATTTATTACATTTTATTGATTATGCCATTACAGTTGTCCTGATATTTCCAACTTTGCCTATCCTCCACCCAGCATCCCTCACTCTCTCAGGCAGTCCCCACACCATTGTTCATGTTCATGGGTCATGCACATAAATTCTTTGGCTACTCCATTTCCTATACTGTACTGTACATCCCCATGGCTACTCTGTAACTACCTATTTGTATTTCTTAGTCCCCTCACCTCTTCACCCATTCCCTCACACCCTCCTCCTATCTGGCAATCATCAAAATGCTCTCTGTATCCATGATTCTGTCTTTGCTCTTCTCATTTGCTTAGTTTGTATTTTAGATTCAATTGTTATTAGATATGTATTTATTGCCATCTTATTGTTCATAGTTTTGATCTTTTTCTTTTTCTTAAGTAAGTCCTTTAACATTTCATATAATAATGGTTTGGTGATGATGAAATCCTTTAGTTTTTTTCTTGTCTGGGAAGCTCTTTATCTGCCTTCCAATTCTAAATGATATCTTTGCTGGGTAGAGCAATCTTGGCTATAGGTCCCTGCTTTTCATGACTTGGAAAATGTCTTGCCAATCCCTTCTAGCCTGCAAAGTTTCTTTTGAGAAATCAGCTGACAATCTTATGGGAACTCCCCTGTAGGCAACTAACTGCTTTTCTCTTGCTACTTTTACGATTCTCTGTTTATCTTTAACCTTTGGCATTTCTATTATGCTGTGTCTTGGAGTGTACCTCTTTGCATTCATCTTGTTTGGGACTCTCTGTGCTTCCTGGACTTGCACATCTATTTCCTTCACCAAATTAGGGAAGTTTTCTTTCATTATTTTTTCAAATAGATTTCCAATTTCTTGCTCTTTCTCTTCTCCCTCTGGTACCTCTATGATGCAAATGTTGGATCCCTTGAAGTTGTCCCAGAGGATGCTTACACTATCCTCTTTTTTTTTGGACTCTTTTTCCTTCTTGTTCTGATTGGTTGTGTTTTGCTTCTTTATGTTCCATATCATTGATTTGATTCTTGGCTCCATCCACTCTACTGTTCTTTCCTGTAAATTGTTCTTTATTTCAATCAGTATAGCCTTTGTTTCTGACTGGATCTTCTTTATGCTTTTGAGGTCCTCCCTAAGTTCCTTGAGCATCCTTACAACCAATCTGAACTCTGCACCTGATAGATTGCTTATCTCCATTTTGTTTAGTTCTTTTTCTAGAATTTTGATCTGTTCTGTCATTTGGACCATGTTTCTTTGTCTCCTCATTTTGGCAGCCTCCAGGTATTTGTTTCTATATATTATGTAGAGCTGCTATGACTTCATATCTTGGAATATGGAGTCATATCCAAGTGTGGCCTAATGCAGTAGGTATCTTGTAGGGTCCAGTGGCATAGCCTCCCCTATTATACAAGCTGGGTGCTTGAGCTGTGCCCTTCGTATGGGCTGAGTATACCCTCCTCTTGTAGCTGAGCCTTAATTGCTGTTGGCAGGTCAATAGGAGGGATTCACTCAGGCCAGTCAGGGGCAAGGACTGGCTATGAGCACATACCACCAATCTCCACCCTCTGTGGAGAATCAGCTGTGTAGGGGCAGGGTGGTGGTGCTTCAACATGCTCTGTAGCTGTCCACAGAGTGTGCTGATCCTGCAGTTTCCCAGATGGTGCAGACCAAGGTCAACCCCCCTATTTTGCCTGGGGCCACCCTGCCCGAGCTATACAGCAATCTGGGGTGGCTACTACTTGTGCTGGGCTTGGAGATTCCTAGGAGAAGCCAAGCTGAGAATCTGGGTTGGCTGCTGCTAGCGCTGGACCTGAGGATCACTTAAGCCAGCTATTGCTTGTTTGATAGGATTTAGGAAGTTGTAAAGCCTGAGCTAAGATCAGCCATTCACATGGTAAAGCAGCTTGGGAGGCCTGTAAATTGGATGGGGTGGAGTCTCTGGGAATCTCCAAGGCAGGTTAAACAGTGTTAGTCAGGTTGATGCAGTCTCAGATATGGCATCAGCTTGCCAGCTCTGTGCGGGCGGAGGGTTTAGAAAAGCGACAATGGCCTCTGCTCACCTTGATGCAAGACACTTCAGCTCCTCCCTGTATACCACTGGTGTCTTTCAAGCTACTACCCCAGTGCTGGAGCTCAGAGGGAGTGAATCTGAGTAGGTAGTCTGTGTGTGGGTTCTTTAAGAGGAACTGCTTAGGGCTCCAGCAGTTTCTTCCACCAACTCAGCCTCCACTGGTTTTTGCAGCCAGAAGTCATGGGGCTTAACTTATCATCCTGGCACTGGGGCCCTGGGCTGGGGGGCCTTGTATGGGGCTGGGACTCCTCGCTCCCAAGATATCCCCCCAAATTTTTATCTACCACACGTGGGTGAGGAACCAGACCCTTCTGCCAGTGTGGAGGGATGTGGTTTCTTTAATTCTGTAGTTGTCAGACTCCCATTCAACTCAATTTCTGAGGGTTTTGAGTGATGGTTGTTCTATATTAAAACTATATGTAGTTTTAATTTTGATGTGGTTGTGCGAAGAGGTGAGCCATGTCTGCCTCTGCACATGACAGCATTGTGTTTCCGGCATTGCAATCCTTCCATCTGTTCATGTGGTCCTCACCTTGCATTGGATGTCCCACTGAGCAGCACAGTGACTCACAGCAGCGGTGCCTTCTCTCACTCTGAGGGCTCCGAGTAGCTGCTGAGTGTCAGGCAGCCCTGGCCCGAACTTTACGTAAAACCATGGCAGCTCCAGTGCCACTCTCAAGGGGTGGGAGGTGAAGCGCCCTGTTAACTACAATTATTAATAATCCTAATGATAATAATGACAAATCATATAGTTTAATGCCAGAGCCACTGACAGGAAGGCAGAAGGTCTCATTGGAACTAATACATTACTACCCCCACAAGAGTTGTAAGTACCACCCTGGCTGGCAAGCTCCATTGGTTAGACTGTTGTCCTGATACGCCAAGGTCATGGGTTTGATCTCCGGTCAGGGCACGTACAAAAATCAAGCAATGAATGCATGAACGAGTGGAGCAATGCCGCAATGTTTCTCTCATGCGCTCTTTCTCCCCCTCTATATCCCTTCCTCTCTCTAAAATCAATAAATAAACGTTAAAAAAAAGTTGTTGAGTACCAGGTTGACTCACATATTTGCCCACAGCCATTCCTTATCTAAGAGATATCCCTTAATTCCGACCAAGACATATGCGATTGTGCATACACACACACACACAAACACAGAACTAGGAGTGTGGGCCATCAAATCCACCAGGGCCCAAATCCCTCCTAACAAACAGAGTTTCTAAAATTCATGCATGCTTATGGAAATGTAAACACTTCGATTTATCAGCAGATTGAGTTAAGGGCAAGTTTGAAATAGATGGCATTTGTTCAACCCCAAGTACAAATATTTTCTTTTTAATGGGCAATAAAAATAGAAACAGAAATCCTTTTCAATGTTCACTTCCAGTGGCACATATACCACAACATAACCATCTTTTATAGGCAGAGATTTGCTTCATATAGGATTGAGTTGTTTACGACTCCCATCAACTGCTCTAAAGGTACGTGCATTAGACTAGAAAACATTCATTTTGTGTGGCTCTCATATATTTCACAAACTCTCAGGCTTAAGCCAATCACACTGCTGAAAAGAGCAGAGAAGGGAAAAGGATTAACCCTACTAGGAATATAGAAACACTACACATTCGGTATAACATTCTCACATGTCCATAATAATCAGTTCAAGTTAGTACCAGAGGCAGAGAGGGCTAATAACACCCTACATGGAAAGCAAGGTGGCTTCCGTGCATCAGTATAAAATCTGTAACATCCTAAGTCAGGCCCTAAGTACCTTTTCTGAAGACTCACACAATATATTTTCGGGCTTCAGATCGCGGTGCGCAATGCCTGAAATGACAAAGAGCAAAGAAATGGTTAACATATGCATATAATTATCAAACATTCCACACACAATTAATTTTTTCCAAATGCTGTTGTTCGCAGATTAATTCCCAATTACGGTACATTAAAAAGCCAGCGAGCTGCAGGAGGCAGACATAACCGGACACAAACCCAAAGCACAGTTGAATCTGTATGTTCTTTTGAAGCAGAAGCTTTAGAAGTCTGGCAGGGATAAGAAGGGCTAAATGAATCCTGGCCAGCCTACCGCTCAGCACTACAGGGACAATGAAGAATAAGAAGCCTAATAGGAAGCAGAGCAAAGAGCTCTGCGAACAGCCCTGTTGGAACAACAATGCAGAAATAATGAGTGCCTTGTTTAAGAGCATCTCAGGGGACTGAGACTGCTCTACCCCATTTCTTCTTGTGTGGCTGATTAAAAAAAAAAAAAAGATTCCTTTAGTGGGACTTCCTTAATGTTCAGAGGATCAAGTGTTAGTGAACATATCTCCCAAATCTTGTCCAATCCCCTTCTCTCCTGCTCTGCATACACAGGACAGTCCTTCCAGAGTCGCAGCGAAGGCTGTTTTGGCCCACAGGGTGCTGTTTTTAAGATAAGGCCCCTTCCCCCCTGCATTTTGGCCAGCCCTTCTGAAGGACACTGCAGATAGCAGCTGAGCCCATGAGGGGTTGATTAAAAGCTGCTGACCAGGACAAGAAGGCACCTGTGGGAACACTACCTTCTAACCGAAGATGGGGGCAAAGAACCAACTCACAGGGCCATGGAATTTTAGTTGTGGACCCAGAAACCTCCCATTCCTCTTTTCTCCTGCAGAATGTATGATGCAGAGACTGAAGGGCTACAAGGCTCAGCAAAAGCTGAACAGCTACTACTTGGAAGTATTGGAAAGCAGCAGAGGGTTCTCGGGTAACAGGACAAAGCAGAGTCTGCTTTACTAAAACTCCCTGGATGATCGATTTTTCAGGCAGCCCTCTGACTCCCTAGTAGGTGACAGAGGCCTGGCCCACTGGAGTTCCTTCACTCGAGGAAAAACCTGTGCTCCAGCAGGCTCAGTGACTTCATCAGTCACCTAATTGAATGAGAACCCAGAGCAACTCAGTCCAGGCTGCACAAATTGAGTCGGGCTACAGCTTGCCGCACTAAAAGTGAAAGATATTTTCCATTACAGCAAGTGCTCCCACAGAAGGATCACGAGCCACACATGGAGCCTTGCTCTCCAAATAGGTGCTGATGGCCCAGTCGTCCCCCAGCCTGGAACTGAGAGCCATGTGTAATAATAGGCCTGCCTCTGTGAGCACACCAGCCATCGAGCAGCTCTGGTTCATTTCCCAGAGGTTAAGCTGCAGTGCGTCCAATATTTAAAAGTATGGAACTTGTTTCCGGGCTGACCCATTCTTGCCCAATTCATCTTCCCAGTGTGAAGTTATTTAGAAAACAGCCAAGTTCAGCTGGAAATCGTTTTTCATCCCTTCCAACTTCTAGGCACATGGGCAGCTGGCCAGCTAGATGTTAACCAAGCACTTCAGACCTCCTCAGACACTACCAGCCTCTGTTCCCTTTGGTGCATTCTTGTAAAAAAATAAATAAATAAATAAAAAATAAAACCGCCTTTACCCCCCCTCTAAGGTATGGATCTTGTAAAAAGCGTGACCCAGTTTTGCAATCTACGGAGGCAGCTTAGGGAGCAGTTGTAAATCTTTGTCAGGCAGGTGTTACCTACATGCATCCCAGCTTTCAGAAACAGAACCACTGTTATTCATCATGCTGTGGAAAGTACAGACTCCCCCTTCTAGGAATTTTCACCCCATGCACAAGTCAGGCCCCAAACTTGGGCACTGTCAGTCTGCAGATCTCTCTCCAGCCACTGGAGGAAACGAGGTAGAATCAATGAACCCAAACCTCCCGCACCCAGGCCACACCAGTTTGCACAGCGCTGCTGGTGCAAGGTGGGGTGTGTGGACAGGATGCCTACAAGTGGTCCTGAGCACTCACAACCAGGGTGGCTGGCCTGGATCCACAAAAGTGAAGGGAGCAGAGCTAAGTCACTAATTATTTGCTCTGCCCCCCACCAGGCAGGATGCTTTGAGAGAATTAATATTAGGAATAAAAATGCTTTCTGCCTGGTGGGGGATAAGGCTGCAGGAAATACATTAAAGAACTATGTCCCACGTGACAGGCACTATGTTCCACCTACGTTAGGCATATACAATACACACATAGGACACACACAATGACATAAGCCAGTAAGTACTAGTGCCCAGCACATAACAAGTGCTATCTCAGTGCTAACTGATGCTGGTGACATAACTCTTCCTTCATTCTCACCGTAACTCTGCAGGGTGAGCATTGCTACTGAGGGAGCACATAGCTGGTAAAAAGGTAAAACCAGACTTCTTTTTTTCCATGGCACTGTTGTTCGGCAAATTTAAAAAATGTATGTAATAAACATATTTATGGAATGAAAAAATACCCAATTGGCAAAACTATTTAATTTACTATAAAGTTCTTTTAAATAAAAAAGATTTATTTATTTGTTTTTAGAGAGAGGGGAGGAAAGGGAGAAAGAGAGGGAGAGGGAGGTCAGCCACCTCTTGCACAGCGGCCCGAAACCCAGGCATGTGTCCTGACCAGGAATCAAACTGGTGACCCTTTGGTCTGTGGGATGATGCCCAACCCACTGAGTCACACCAGTCAGGACACTACCAAAGTTCTTAACTACGTAATCGCTCTTGAATAAAGACTACAAACCAAAGTAATTCAAACAATAACAACCCTGCCCTTTACCACATAAGTTCAATAGATACCTTGAACTTACCATGTTAGTAGAAACTGCATTTTCCATTTATTGTCAACAAGATATAAAACTACATATACACTATCATGCCAATATAGGTGATGTATTTTTAAAAAATATTTTATTTATTTATTTTTAGACAGAGGGGAAGGGAAGGAGAAAGAGAGGGAGGGAAACATGAATGTGTGGTTACCTCTCACATATCCCATACCGGGGAACCTGGTCTGCAGCCCAGGCATGTGCCCCAACTGGGAATTGATCCAGTGACCCTTTGGTTCACAGGTCAGCGCTCAATCCACTGAGCTACACCAGCTGGGGCTAGGTAATGTATTTTTAAAAGAGTTTATTTATTTATTTTTAGAGAGAGGGGAAGGGAAGGAGAAAGAGAGGGAGCAAAACATCAATGCGCGACAGAAACATCGATTGGTTGCCTCTTGTATGAGCCCTGACTGGGAATTCAACTGGTGGGTGGCCTTTTGCTTTGCAGAATGATGCCTGATGGAGCCACACTAATGAGGGCTATACGTGATGTATTTTAAGACTAGAAGGGATAACATCCAACTACTTACATGTCCTGCATCTTCACTAGGAAAAGAAAATCATTCAGATCCACACACCCATGTACACCTTGTTCAAGATGAAATTTATTTTCTTTCCTGATCTTTCTTCTGTAATCCTTATCAATTCTTAATAGCTCCACATCTATCCACCACCCACATCAGAAGTCTGGGAGCCACCCTGGTTTCTCAGCTCACCTTTGGTGTGTAGGAAGTCAAGGGCAGCAGCAACATCCCGTACCACTCGGCTGGCTTCTCGCTCATTGAAGTGCTTCCGCTTCTGAATGTGGGCCAGGATGGAGCCTGGGGAGCAGAGGGGACACAGGAGCATGCCTCTTCAGGCTCTACTAAGTATAACTTCTCAGAAGCCAAGTTTCCACAAGTCTGGGGTGGGAACATAGGCTTATTCATTACTGAATGTCCAGCACCAAGTGTGGTTCCTGGCACAGAGGAGGTACCAGCACAAAACTGTACTGAGCAGAACTGAACTGCTATCTTCTGTACCTGTCTATGATGAGTACAGAACAACTATTTAAATGACTGAAAGATATAAATGCCATTTGGCTTCTGGAATCAAAAAGAACTAAAAGTGAATTGATCTGGGGTTGGGGGGTCTCTCTGTAGAAACTTTTCCTCCTTTGCATCTGATCTCAGATCCAAATAGGAGCATAGCCTACTACAAACAGAAATGTCACATCTTCACTGGATAGTAAGGGTCTAGAACAGGAGAAAAAACTGCTCCACCTCGAACTTTCTCTATTATTATTATTTTATTGGCAACTTCTTTGAGAAGTCTCTGGGATTCATGATGGATGATCATTGCCACAGGCCTTAATCAGAAGTCCAAACATATACTTAAAAGTAAGTATCTCCTTGCAATTTCTCAAAGACCAAGTAAACTTTGTTGGCTAACATTTCTTGAGTAGTTACTATGTGCCAAGCACTGTGTAATACTTTTTAAATAGATTATTTAGACTAGCTTCACTGCAGTTTTACAAAATGTACAAATACATTTTATAGATGGGGAACCTGGAGCCGAGAATGATTAAGCAACTTGCTCAAGATCGTACACCAGTAAGTGGTGGCATCAGGACTTAAGACCAGTAAGGCTGGCCTCCAAACCTGTGCAGACCTCCCCTCAGGAGGACCTCTGGCCTGGATGCTTGGGGATGGGTTGCCCGGAGCCAACCACATTCTCTTCACCTACTGCATCTGACCTCAGTAGAGCTGCACTCTGAGTGATATGGTTTCTGCTGCATCTAGCATTTCAAACATGTAACTCATAGCCCTAGTGTTGCTAGGTGGGGCAGGGCAGGCACGGGCATGAACATATGGCTTGGCTTCATGTGGTCTATGCTCACTACTGGAAGCCTGTATTTCTGGACTGAAGGTGTCATCCCTGTGACTTACAAATGGTATGTGTTTACTTTGTTATCTCTGGTTTTTGGCATGCACAGGAAATGAAAGATCTTTCACTTGCTAGATTAAACAATCAAGGGATCCCAACATGCTAGGAAATATTCTGAGAAAACCAGCTCCTGGTTAGGTCTCAGGTTTGCTTTACAGTAATGAATCTCTTGTTTCCAAATTTGTTAAAAAGGAAAATGGAGTACAACATTCTAAATACTTCTCAGCTAGCCTCCACCATGCCCAATTGTTTTAATAATATTAACCACTGACAATTATTGAACCCTTAGTGCCTACCAGGTACTGTGCTAAGCATTTCACATGAATTCCATCATTTACCCTAACAGCATCCCAAGGAGGTGGGTGCTCTCATTATTTCCATTTTACAGATGAGAGAGTATGTTTGGAAAGGCTAAGTGACTTGCCCAAGGTCACACAGCTAGTAAGTGATGGAGCTAGACTTAAACTTAGCCTTGCTGGTTTCTAAAGCACTGTCTCTTAACCACCAAGCCTCTCCGTGTAGCCCTCCACTCAGCTCCAGACACCCTGCCTAATGTTCACCTT
This sequence comes from Anoura caudifer, assembly GCA_004027475.1. NCBI lineage: Eukaryota > Metazoa > Chordata > Mammalia > Chiroptera > Phyllostomidae > Anoura > Anoura caudifer. The sequence continues at coordinate 19,746 of PVKU01004221.1, forward strand.
GCAAATGTGTCCTGGGGTTTGGTGAGTGACAGGGAGGACAAGTGCTTCTCTATCTCCTTCTTTTTGTCAAAAAAGCAACTTCAATATACATCCCAGTGATTATGTGCATGGGTGATGGCAGTAGTGGTGACGGTCAGAAACGGCAACTTTCTCTGTGAAGGACAGCACATTCTCAGGCCTCTCTCTATCCTGGGTCTGTGTCCTAAACAATGGGACCTTCCTCTTCCCTGGCGAGCATTTCTGGACTTCACAATGTATGTAAGAGCTTCCACCCACAATTAATTCAGTTAAATAGAGAACATGTCAAAACCTGGATTGATAAATTGGTGACTACATGTATCTATACATGAGCCCTATTACAATGAGAAGGCATCTACAGAATGCCCACACAGGTGACATTCTAAGCTCTGCAAAATGCTAATTATCATCCTTCCCTCCGGCCTCCCTTCTCCCAAATCAAGGGCAGTTTTAAGTCCTTCATCCTTTTTATTAGCTTGACTCGTTTTAGACGTCTCTGGGATTCATGATGAATGATCACTACCCTGCATCTTAATCAGAAGTCCAAACACATACTCAACAGTTAAGTACCTCCTTGTAATTTCTCAAAGACCAAGTAAAACCTTGTGTCATCTTCAAAGAACTCAATCAGCTCCAAAATGTTCCTTAAATAGGGAAAAATAGGAAGAAAAGCAAAAAAAAAAAAAAAGAGAGAGAGAAATGGTATTATATATTAAAGCCCATTTACAAATATACAATGAAAAAAATATACAACACCCTGTAACAGGGCAGAAATCAACTTGAAATCAGAATGCTTGTTAAAGACCCATGTTCAAGAAGTAGCCAATGGTGTTAGCAAGATTCAGGTCACCTTATCTTTCCATAACGTTTAGTCTCTGGTGTTTTCACCAAGTCTGTGCTGTCAAACCCCAACCCTAAAACCCACTAGGTAGAGTTATAAAAAAGTCCCGGTCACATTAAACTGAATAAAATCTGCAGCCGACTGGAAGCAATTGCGGCTAATAACGCTGAATAGTAGGTGTGTGTCCTGGAGGCAAGCAGCAAATAATTACTTGCCCTCCCTCTTGCCCATAAATCACGGGGCAGTATTTACATTGCCTGGAGAAAATGGAAACATCTGTCAAATAGACTTGGGGCCTAACGTGGGCACCGTTAGACCCTAACTGCTAAGCGCTGCTTAATGAAACGGCCGTGTTCCCGGCCACCATAGCACTTGTGGCCTTCCCCGGTGAGCACTCTCTGTCTGCCTGAGCATTACCGTGCTCTGCCAACAAGGTCGTCTTGTAACTCAGTAGGGAAGCCACCAGCCTGGATATTGGAGGTGTTGGGGGCTTTTTTCCTTTTAAAGAACGAAATAAACCAAGAAGAGTCTCTAATGCTGAACTCAGAAGCTGCAGGCTGAAAATAAAAATCTGTCCCTCATAAAAAAATGCTGACCACTTTGGGAGACACCAGGCTTTTACTAGTGTGAAGGCGTCCAAATAAGATGGCCAAAATGGCCTAATTTGAAAGAAGATTGTAGAAGCAGTGCCTGGAGTTAAATCAACAGCAGCCCCCATCCTCCAAGCTTAATGACAAAGCCATCAATACCGGGCCACTGGCTCCCTGCTGACCCTGCCAGGGAAGGAAAGAGAGGGGAAGCGTAGTCTTAGAGGTGACCCTGATTTAAGGCCACAGTGGGAGAGCTGCTCATTTGGAGCTGGTGGTGAGCAGACTAAGACGGGGCTGGAGAGCACCTTGGCCCAGTTATCAACCACAGAGGGTAAGGCCAGGTCTCAGGACCCTGAGTGGTAGCTGCACGCATGTGACTATCTCAGAAACAGAAAACGGCAGCACATATTCCTGATAGTTCTCATCACCCTCACGTATAGTCAAAGCAGGTTCCTAAAGGTTTCCACCGGGCAACACTCAGTCAGCCTAGTTTCAACAGGCACTTGAAAGACATAAAACCCCATTTGTGTCCCAGGCACTCACTCAGGTTTCTCACTCTCCTAATTTACCTGAATTGCTGAGATTTATAGTATATCGGCTTAAATAGGAGATGGCTGCTGTTATTTCTCCTCTTTTTTTAAGCACTGAAAGCTGGAAAGAGTGACACGCAGTTGTGGGGGAAGGAGTGAGAGTTGGGGGCAGGAGATGGTAATAACCTTCTTTTCTGCAGCCATTGTCTCCCCAGAGAAGGAGCAAGTAACCCAACACCACACTCACTTATTTCCTTGACACTGATAGAGCGTCTCCACCTCTCGAAACACCCTACTCCGACTATGCCCAGCTTGTTTTTCGATGATCTGTGGGAGGAATAACATCTGTCAAATACACCCACCTGACCTCAAAGCACCCCTCCTCAGGAGCCCTGTGGCAGAATGGAACACCAAATTTGGCCCAAATCAGTTTCAAGCACTCATCTAGAGTACGTCTTGGTGACACAGGCATTGTGGCTCTGTCGGCAAAGCAGCAGTCTGGCCCAAGGGCTTTCCAGCCTGGCTGGGCCTGTTCAACTCGGGCCAAGTGCAACACCGTGGACACCTCTGAGGGCAGTTCCAAGCTGTCCAGGGGAGACTGAGGCAGCAGCAAGACAAAGAACTCTCTCTACCCAGCTCTTACTCCAAGGGCCTCTCTTTCTACCCTTCAGGTAAGAATTTACAAGCTCTACTGAGGGATCTCCTAGTGCTGGAGGAAGAGCAAGGGGGATGAAGGGCACCGTAGACAGGAACTAACTCCAGGGCCCAGCTCAGATGCCACCTCTGCAGTTCTTCTGAGAGTTTACTCTTTGGCAGGCACTGCATGAAGTCATTTAGGTACATAATCTCTTAACCCTCACAACACAATCCCCAAAGATAGGAAGAGGTAAAGCACTGTGTCCACAGCTCTGATAGGTGCCAGGGCAGGAATTCAAGCCCAGAGCTGCCTCCAGAGCCCTGTTATTCTGCACCTGTTTAAATTTTATACTGCTTCTCTCAGAGAAGCTACAGGCCTGTCTCTCCTGTGACACACTGAGCTTCTCCTATGATACTGTGTGCTGCTCCCCCCCCCCCACCTATATTTGGAGATGCTTGGCAAGTACTGACTGAAGGAATGGGTGAGCCAGCAGATGAGCAGGTGGTTTACACAGGGGCTGGCTGACTCTGAACATTTCTATGGACCCATCCAGAGCTCCAGCTGTGTCAAGTAGAGTCTGTGGGCAAGTGTCCTGCAGAGCTGGCTCTGCTTTACAGCCCCACGGGACAAGTGGGCAGCAGATGATGACATCCTGTTCCTTCATTCCACGAATGCTGGGTAGAGTGCTTCAAACTGCTCCAATATGTTGCAGCACAAACATCCATGACTAATGTAATTTTCTAAATAAGTCAATGTCTGTTAGTACACCTCTGGACCCATTTTCTGCACAAAGAGGTGTAGTGCTGGGGCACAGAAGCTACGTAATTTGTTTATTCACCAAACATTTCAGGTCAAAGTTAGGAAGACCTTTCTAGCAGGCAAGCTATCCAGCAATGGCATAATTTTCTCTGAGGAGGTCATGGGGGAGTGGAACATGGTCCAACTATTTGAGGAGTTACAGAGGAAATTCAGGACTAGGTTATCTTGAAATTCCATTCCCATCCTGAGACTCTAGCATTTATCAGTTGGATGCTGGTAGGGAAAGCCCAAATAAGACTGAGTATTGTGGAGCCATGCTGGGAGAAGCAGCCCATCTCTAGGGAACTTTCAAAGAACAGGGGAAACATGAGACACCGGCAGAACTGCTGAAATCCAAGAATTGTCAAGCGTGGGTCCACCTTTGCCCAAAGATACCAGGGGACATGGAGGAAGGGCCTGGTTTTCCTCTTGTGATCCAACTTTGAAGAAATAGGTCTATCATCCATAAATGTAGTCAGACCTTTGAAAATCAACAGACATTTGTAGTTTTTACCACATTTAGGACATACTTAAAAAAATTACTTGTAATTTATACTGATCGGTTTCCAAAAAGGAAATGAGGTAGTGCTTTTGATACCATATACAGCAATACTCCAGGCAAAAAGGAACATGGCTTAGCGGAAGTGTTCTACTTTATAAACCCACAGCTGGGACTACGGCTGGTTGATTAAAAAAAAATCACCTCTTTCAGGAGTCAATTTGGCTGGGTTTGCCCATATGAAGCAGTGATTAGACCTGGTGGCTCAGGTGGATGATTTGAAATAAGTTTGAATTGCCCCCTTGGGTGTAATAAGACCTTGTTTCTAGATCAGTGGTTCTCAAACTTTGGTGGGTAATAGAATCACTTGGAAACTTGGTAAAAATAGAAAGGCCCTGGGCAGGGACCACACGTGGAGAACCACTGCTCTAGATCCATCCCTTCTTCCATGGGAAGCCAGTAAACGGAAGCACGGAGGGGAGAGGTAAGCCACTCCAAGGTCACGTAGCTAGAAGCCGCCTCTCCTGCTCCACAGCTGAGTGCTCCACCCTCATTATCATGAAACATCACTTTAGAGCATTTTTTAATGTGTAAAATCTTTCTGCTAATACCAGGTTTTTTTATTTTCATCTTCATAAGCAATCCATGAGACAGGAAGGGTAGGCATTATTATCTTCATTTTAGAGATCTGGGAACTGAGGTTCAAGGAGGTTTAGGGACTTTTCCCAAAGTCAAGTAGCAGTTTGTGAAAACAGAAATTCAGTAGATCATCTAATTCCAAATTTGTCTGTCTGTACCCTGAAGCCAACTTCATTTGCCAGTTTAATAAGGAGCAGCTTACTCTGAGCTAGGTATTGCTCTAAAGCATTTTATACATATTAACTTATTTAATCCTCACAGCAATACTATATAGGTTCTGTCATTACGTCTGTTTTACAGATGAGGAAACTGATGGACAAAAGTTTAAGTAATGTTCCTAATGTTCCACAGCAAGTAAAGAAATCAACATTTGATTGAATCCAGAAGATATAGCTTTGGAACCCTGATTCTTACTGAGCCACCATATTGGGGAATATAACATTTATTTGGTCTAGGACTATTTGTAAAGTCAAGTGTGGCACCCAGATGAGATACTCACTTTGACAGCATACTCTTTGCCATTCTGCAGGTTTACAGCACCTTGAACTTTGGCATAAGCTCCTTCTCCAAGCAATTCAGAGGTCAGCTTGTACGTATCTGGAGATGAAATGGATGACAGGAATAACAAGATGAGTTACCCTCTGCAAGTTAAGATGGGAAGAAGAGCTTCTGCCACTCGGCTTCCTTGGCCTGACGACAAGGCACACGATGGCTCCACAGCACAGTGACGGGGATGACCATGAGCTCTCCCACCGTCTCAGGACTCAGTTTCTCAACAACTAGGCCACACTGAAGGCATCTTGTTCCCCATTTTAGAAGTGAGGTCAGTGAAAGGGTTTCAATTTGGCACACCTACTTCCTGAGCACCTACTATGTGTCAGATAGCATATTAGACTCATAATAGGAACAGAGGGAGGAATAAAATATAGTCCCTGCCCTTTGAGGGTCACAGTCCAATGGGGAAGACAGATGTGTACACAAGTGACCCCAGAGTAAGTGAGACGGTGAGGAATACTATCACAGAGAGACAAGACAGTAAAACGAGGCCAGGGAAGGGAGAGGTTATATGTATCTGTTCAGGGAACGTGGGGGATCCCTATAGGAGGGGTGCGATTTGAATGGACACCACGTATCCATTTACTCGTTTGCTGAGTGCCTATGCGCCCAGCTCTATACTAGGCATTGGTGATACAAAGGGGAATAAAGCACTGTTTTATTTTATACCACACACAAAGAAACTCAGTGGATGTTTTTGAGAAGTTTCCAGAAGCCACCACAGGAAACAGGAGACAGACATAAATGTAGATGGATGCCTCGAGGTTTTTAGGCTGCTGAGTCAGAGTGGTTCTAACAGAGCAATAGGCCTGGGTTGAAAGAACTTTTGGGTGAGCTGCACAAGCTCACAAACAGTACAAGCTCACCAAGCCCCTTCGAAAGGCAGCCACAGCGCCCCCCCCCCCCCCCCGGCTTCTGCTGAATTGACTCCTTCTCCTGTGGCCTCCGTTCCTCAGCTTTCCCCTCCGAGGCAGCCTAGCACTTATACCCACAGACTGAGCAGAGTACTTTTTAACCATGAAATTAGATTTTATCACTCTGAGTCATGAGAAGCTCTATAATTGCACAAGCCACCCCTGAATAACAGGAAATACTCTTATCATTGCTCTTCATTGAAAGAGCAAGACCTGTTGATTTGGAAGCTATTTTAAAAACTTCAGGACTTTTGTCTATGGCTTCTCTCCTTACCCCCTTTACCCCATCCATATACACACATCTACTGCATGAGTTAAAGACAAATAAACAGACAAAACCCCACACTAAGTATGTTCTTGGCTTTATCACGGTTTGGTCTCGGCAGCTGTTTAAGAATACACACTGTTGCACCCCTGTGTTCACTGAAGCACTATTTACAATGGCCAAGATATGGAAGTAGCCCAAGTGCTCATCAGTACATGAGGGGAGAAAAAAGCTGTGATACATCTACACAATGGAGTACTACTCAGCTGTGAAAAAGGAAACCCTACGCTTTGCAATGGCATGGATGGACCTGGAGAGTATTATGCTAAGTGAAATCAGCCAGTCAGAGAAAGGCAAATATCGTATGATTTATAATATGTGGAATCTTGTGAACAGAATAAAAAGAACAAAATAGAAATAGACTCATAGACACAGAAAACAGAATGATAGCTGTCAGAGGGGAGAGGGTTAGGAGGCTGGGTTAAAAAAGTGAGGTGATTAAGCAAAAAAACAAACAAACAAAAAACCCCTCATAGACACAGACAACAGTGTGGTGATTATCAGAGGGATTGGGGGTGGGCGAAGGTAGAAGAGGGTAAAGGGGAATAAATGGTAACAGAAAGAGATTTCACTTTGGATGTGAACACACAATACAGCAGGTAGATAATATACTATAGAATTGTACAGTTGAAACCTATACAATTTTATTAACCAATGTCACCCAAATAAATTCAATAAAAATTATTTAAAAAGAAATAAAAGAATACATATTTTTGTTTGTAAGTATTTTAAATAACATGCTTTACTCACAATAGGTACTTTAGCATTAGCCTTTGACACACGTCAGAATGGGTTGGTGGTGGGAAGTACAATATTCCTGACGCATAAAAAGGGGTTGTGACTAGAACTGCTCTACAAAACAGTTAATTCATTAGTGTATCTGCGATGTTGGAAAGAGGGACCTTGAGGGGAAGCTCTTTCAAGTTTCACAAAAGAAACAAAATGGATGGAGGGGCAGGTCACGCCTAGGAGTGCTACTGATCCTTTCAGTCCTTGGCAGAAGTGACCAATGACCCACTTCGCCCCATCACATGCCCAGTGAGGACAGGACCAGCGCCACGCCTAGCACCTCACACCCGGTTCAAAATGTTTGATGACCAACGCTGTGTCCCCTGAATTCAGTGTTCACTCTTAAAACAGTGTCAAACTGATACAGCACAAGTAACTGCAGTCTCTTGGAGTCAAGTTCTCTGTGTACAGAAGATCACAGTTTCATTTGCTGCCCTGGCCCTCTCTTCCTCTCACATGCTTGTTCTACGTCTCGGTAGCCTTTCCAGAAATAGCTGAAGGAAAGATCACATCTGAAAGGGGCTGGGGCACACCAGACCATCTCACTCTGTGTACAGCTCTGAATAACTGGGGCTTTTCCCATCTCTGCTCTCTCTGTAACTCCTTTGTGCAGACGCTTGCATCCCTATCGCACACACAGCCATGAGCTGGCTGTACAATGACACAGATCCTGTGATCCAGACCAGGGGCTTCAGGAGGCTCCTCCCATGATTGGAGAGCCACAGGCCTGATCTAAGAGAGTAGAGTCACCAACCTTCAAACTTTCCAGGCAAAAAGTCAGCGGCCCGGGCCTTCCGTTTTTTCTTCTTCCTCATGTCACCTTCTGCAATGGGAAGGGGCTCACTGCTGCCCATCTCTGGGAGGAAAGAGGAGAAGGAAGGGAAATATCATTGTACCAATCAAGCTGTAAGTTTACCCAGAAGGAAAAAAAGGGGTGGTTGGAGACCCAGGAACTTTACACTGATGGTTTTGAAACATCTGTGAGGACTATTGATTTGTTTTGACCCAAGGGGCAAAACAAAAGGCAAAAGCATCACAGGAGATCATTAACCATGGAAAGAAACTCAGACAGACAGGCTAGATTAAAAAAGGATAGCAGAAGCCTGCTTTAACCAAGCTTATTAGCATATGGATTTAGATCTGCCACCAATCAAACTATAGCCCCCAAAGAGAACAATGAATCTATAAGCAGAATCCCACCTGTAACATCCTTCAACTTCAGCCTGAGAAAGACAGGAAGGAGGGAGAGGTTAGACAGGGTCCACGCAAATGAAATCATGGTTAGTAACATTCCTGTGAGGATGGGCACAGGGATTCAAAAGGCCTTCAGTGGAGACTGCCTCGGTGAAGGTACAATAGAGCAGAGGATGGGTTTGAGGGTTAGATTACTTCCTGTCTAAGGGCACACACAGTGCCTTTGGAGCCACACCATACTCTTCCCTCCTCTGTTCCTTATTTGAGAGGGTGCAGCTAGGGTCTATTCAGAAGTCTGCAGTTGACTGGTCTACACCAGGCTTCTGGATGAGGTCATTCATTGCAAAAGCATTATTCTCTCTCACTGGCAAGCCCCTGGTACCCCTTGTTAAAGGGAAGATTTGGGAGGCAGATACTCAAACACTGGACAGGTTGGGCAGGAAAAAGTAGGAAGAGAAAGAATAAGCAGGAGATCAAGAAGGGGAAAGAGAAAAGGAGGAATAATGAGCCAGTACCCAATCACTGTACTGTTTCTAAGACATTCTAGTAGGGCCTTCCCCTGGTAAAGATAAATTACTTATAGAACATGTCGTGCCCCTGATCCAGAGTGGAGCCTTAATACTCTTTGCCTGCAGTTAGAAATAATAAGATTTCTCTGAAGTTTCTGGGTCTAAATCCCCACCAGGGTGATTAAACCTTTACATCCTTCTAAAATAGAGGCACTGAAGTGCTGATGGGGCATGCAGTGTGAAAGACTTGTAGACCAACCTTCCATAAACACAGGCTCTGGGTTGTTGGATTTTTTTTTTCTGAGAGATTTTGAAATGGAAGCTGGCTCTTTGCCCACTGAGGGAAAAGGCCCACTCTCTTCTCAGAGGACCCCAGCTGAACACGATCAGAGAAATGGCAAGTCTGCTCAGGAAGATTGATTAGAGTCGATGCACCGCTTCTGTGCTGTTCGCGGGAGCAAGTACACGACAGCCATTAGGAGAAAGCACACAGAATGACGGCCCTTTTCAACACCACAATCCAGAAAGCATGGTTAGGCAGCCAAGTGTCTGACAGCTCAATTTGGGTGCATTCTTCCTTCCATTTTTAGGATCTAATGACAGCAAATTTTCAATTATACTTTACAGAACAGATAAACACATGGATAAAAAGAATCCACAGAGAATCTCAAAATATTACTCTAGCCAACAGCTTTAAGCACAAGATGTATCTTGTGCAACATGCTATGAATTCAAAAAATTAAAAGGAAACATCAGCACCCCAATATCCACCCTGTCCAAGGTATATTAAAAGGAAAAAAGCTGCTCAGCATAGTGAGAAATATAACACAGGCTCACTCATTTTCAGGAGCTTGGGGTGGGGTTGGGGGGCACCGACCATTTGGACAGCAGGCTGAGGACAGACCATTGTCCCTCTGGCTCTGCCTCTGTGTGCAGTTCAGTGTCAACCCTTGTCCCCATCTATTTTCTTGCCAGCACTGCAAGCTAAGTGCAGAGTGGACAGATTTTGGATTCACTTCTCTTTCTCCATCCCCTGCCCACACTCTGATGGAAGGTCTAAGGGCAAGAAAAACAACCAACAAGCAGGCAGTGCGGGAGCAGCAAGAGGGCTGGCGGCTTTATAATTCACAGGGGATGCTCAGACATACTTACAACTCCAGCTAGAAAACCCTGTTAGCCGCAATTTATACTTGGTTTTTACCACAGTAGGGCTGAGGGAGCCTCTTGTGGAAGCAGCATACCTCTGAGCACTGCTGCACAATCAGTATTAGATTTTATGGTTTCACACACAAAAAAGATAGAGTACCTGGTCTATGCTGCATGGGTTTCACTGGAAGAGGGTACACCAACAAGGACAAACGGTTAAGACTTTCCTTGGAAACAGAACTTGTTGAAGGAGAGTTGTTTTTGAAACTAGGAAGAAAAAAATGCAGGAAGACAGTGAAGTGAAAACACATGCCTAACTTCCCTGTTTACACTGAGGGAGGGGGAAGGAAGAGGTGTCATGATCTTACCAAGGGGTTGACAGTTTCCTCTCTGGAGCCTGTCCACTGCTCTATTTTATCACAGACAGCCCACTTGCAGGGGCTGTGGGGCTTTAATTTATTATGCATGCAATCATTTGATAAGAGTCTTTAGAGCACAAGGTTCCATAATCAGGCGGGTCTTTGGCTCACCTCCTTCCCTTGGCCTAAGAAGTCTTCTCAGCCATTAAAACCATCTCAAAAGTCTCCTTCCTTCTGAGTTAAGATTTGCGCAAACACTGGTAGGCACCATGCGAACAGATGCTATTACTGCACAGAACTAGAAGTCAGTGCTCCATCTTCTGCTCCCAAACACCCTGCTGGAAACTGAATCACAGCACTGACTTTATGTGGCCTTGAGATCTCCCCAATGTTCCTAAAGACCAGAACTGTCACCTGTTCTTCTGTGTATCTCCTCCTATCAGTCATACATAAATCAGCCATCAGAAAACATGCACTGAAGTGAAAATGGTATAAAATGATGCACATACGAGGTGTTAGGTACAGTGCATGTCACCCAGGCCCTTTAAGTACCGAGTGCTATACATACTGAAAGAAATTTAGGCACATCTTTGCCCTGGAGACAACAGAGTAAAGCTATTCAGTTTTATGAATTCCCTGATAAATTTCCTCTCAGAAAGAACACTGTGACCCAAATGGTTTTTAACTTTCTAGGAAGAAGCCTGGTCCAAGCTATAGGATTGGGCGGTATGTCTATTACTTCAGAGAAGGAAGTGGGCACTTCTTTTCTGTTTTCAGACTGAATCTAGCTGGTGTGGAGGCTCCCAGCACTTCCACTACCTCCTCCCCTTGCCTTTGTCTTGGGGCCCGGCGCCCACCACTTGTGTATCGGTGGAGGTAGAGCTGGAAAGGAAGCACACTGCCAGGGAAGGCACATGGGCTTGGCATCAGGAGACCAGACTGAGAGTCCTGGTGCAAACGGTACCAGACATAGTGCCAAGACCAAATTGTTTTGCCTCTTAGAGGTCTCAGTTTTCTCATCTACAGAGTGGTTTGAAAATAATACCTGCCTTTTCCAGCAACCTTGTGAGGACTCAGTGATATACTTATTATAAATGTGCTTCAAAAAAACCCAAAAACAAAACAAACATGTGTATGCACACACAACAGATAAGAAAAACTATATAGAAATACACAGCTCTGGCCAGGTAGCTCAGCTGGTTAGAGCATCGTCCCAATACACACCCATGCTGTGGATTTGATCCCTGGTCAGGGCGTATATAAGAATCAACCAGTGAATACATACATAGGTGGAACAACAGATCAATGTTTCTCTCTTTCTCTCTCTCAAAATCAATTAACCAATAAAAAATGTTTAGTTTAAAAAAACACACACACAAATATATTAATACTACTCTAACTTGAAAGAGTGCCTACTATGTACCAGGCATTTATAGACATTATCTCTAATTCTTACAATGATCCTAAAAGGTAAATATTTCACCATATTTCAAGTAAGAAAACCAAGGCTCAGAAACTGAATTATCTACCAAATGCCACACATCTAGTTAGTGGTTTCAAACTCCATGCTGCCCTTCCAAGACCAGGCTGTTTCTAATCTGTAGTAGTACTCCCTGCATGCTGGGGTGATTTTTATTTTCTTCCTTATATTTTTTCAGTATTCTCCAAATTGTACAATAAAATGTATTACTTTTTACACTATTATTGTCACATTTTATTTTCCAATAAAATACATAATAATTTTTCTCCAACACACATTGGAATTTGGAATCTGATTATACATTTTTAAAAATCATATCTAGATTGAAATTCAATATTTGATGAAAAGAAATGTTTCAGGAATATTGGTGCCTTGAAGATATTTTTTATAATCCTGAAAATAAAATATTCTATTTTAATTTTTGTCTTTTTAAACGCTATTTTTAAAAAGGAAAAATGTAAAAGCAAAAAAAAAAGCAATGAACATTCAAGTCTGAGAGACATCAGTTTAAATCCTGGCTCTCTGCATGAGCTTTGGCAAGCTGCTTAGCTTTGCTGAGTATCAGCATCTTCATATACAAAATGAGGTCAAAAGTAAGGCCTGGGCTGCTTATATCATAAAGTTGTTGTATCAAAAAAGAACCTAGAAGTGAAAGTACTCCTGACTTATTCATTATACACATACTATATTTACTGAACACCTAACTGTCTAGTACTAGATAGTGAGGATACAAGAGAAGATATTTTTTATGTCCTTATGGAACTTAAACCCACTGACATGTAAAACAATTTCAATACGGTGGGACAAGCACTGTGACAGGGGAGTACCAGGTGCTGTGGAGCAGGAGAGAGGCAGCTAACTCAGTCTGGTAACTATGGGAAGGGACAGCTAAGATGGCACCTGAAGGATGAGTAGGAACTGGCCGGGGTGGAGGCTGGGGAGAGGCAGAGGAAGAGCAGGTGCTTGGGCCTGAAAGAGAGGCAGCATGGCCAGTTAGTGCCACTGTAGATTGTTCAGGCTTGCTGGAGCAGAGAACATGTGGGGGAGTGATGGCAAATCAGCCGAAGGGGTAAGCAGAGGCAGAGCATACGCAGCCTCGCCATCATAGTATGATCATGATCATCGATCGTAATACATGTTTCTAGTCCTAAGCCTAAGTTGACCTTGTTTCCTCCATTAAAATAAGAACAGGAATGTGCGTTCCCCTTTCTTGTAAAATCTGTTAGTCAACAAGTGTTAGTTGTACTGTTAGTGTAGTAGCTGTTAAAGATACAGATCCAACAACCAACCTGCTCCTGCATGGGGAGAGGACCCAGAGAACTCACAGAGCAGACGAGGAGTCTCCCCAGCAGGACTACAAAGGCAATAGGTATTCGCGACATGTATGTACTGATGTCCCTCGCAGCTAACGCCAAAGCCCATCTTCTGAAAGAACTGTGTCATTTCTCCAGGAAGTCTTATGAGCCACAGTGCTCCAAAGCCACCAGCTCTGTTCTCCATATTTTGGTAGAGCCAATAGAGGACTAACCAGCTCCTACATCAGCCTGTGGTGCCAGATGATCACTGTCCCACTAAGAATGGACTTTGTGGGCTAATGGTTCGGCTATCTCAGCTCACGTTCCTTTTCCAACCACTCCAGAGTTCTTTTCAAGGTCTATGATTCGCTCTTCTTCCCACTCTCTAAGACTTCTTCCCCTCAGTCACAAGAGCTTTCTAGAGAAGCAATAGTGGGTAAGAGCAAGCTAATGAGTACTGTTATTAATTCATCTCTTTTCTCATTCATCATCTGGCTGAAGGACCCCAAACAAATGGAAACTGAGAAGATGAAAGGAAACGGAGGCAATGAAAGGAAGGAAGATGGATACTCTTAAGGAACAGGCACAGACTAAGAGATGTGAGGCAGAGGAGGAGGTCTCAGGAGACGTCGGGGGGAGACTGAGCCCAGAACATTTACTTCTCTGAAGCCATGTAAGAGCAGTCAAAGTGAACACTACTACTACTACAAGCAGTTACAGTATGCACACGCTTATACAGCGCTTACCATATGCCAGGCAATGTTCTAAGCACTTTACAGATACCACATTTTACATGTACTAACTCGCATAACCTTCCCAACTCTATGAGGTAAGTATCATTATTTTCACATTTTACAGATGAAGAAACTGAGGGATAAAGGGATTAAGTAATTTGCCCATGGTCACATAGCTAGTGAGTGGCAGAGCTAGGATTTAAATATAGATAGTCTGGCTCACACTTTAAACTCTTATACTGCATTTAAACATTCATGCTGAAAGTGGAAGTGGGTAGCCAGTCAGAGTTAGCCAGACACCAACAAGAATGCTTTTAGTTAGAAACCTTAACACAGAGATTCCCTACTGCTGTACCGTGAATGAGAGATGGATCCTCTCATCAGGCTGAACAGTATCATTTTCTACGTGTGCTGTGATGTCAAAAAGGTTGGTCAGCTCTGCTCTAGCTTACATAAATGCAAGGGCATTATGCCACTTTATTATTATTATATTAATCTGACACCTAATTCATCAGAAGTTTCCTCTTGCTCTAAGATAGCTTTGTATTTTGTGTTTTGGAATAGAATGCAGGAGAGCTACAAACCCGTCCAACCACATTGTTTCATGGCAGTTCTTGTATCAGGTACAAGGTTACATTCTTTTTCTGCCAGACCTATTAGTTGGCTGATTTGGTTTCTGATGATGTCATTACTAAGTAGGGGACAAGGTCAAGGAAAGGGTACACTCAAACAGAAGCTAGTCAAATTTAACGCAGGATGGATGAGAGGAGCCACCTGTGAAATCAGCTCAATCAAAGCACAGTCTGTAGGTGTGGTTTCACGGGTTTCCCCAAGCGCCCTGTGCAGTACGGCTGGGCAGCGTTATGCAGATCGCAGTGTTTCACTCAACCACAGTAAAAGAATCTGAGGCCCGCTAAGGCGCAGCAGGGCGGTGATTCACAACAGGCTTCAAACAGAGCGGGGCTAGTAAGATTCTTAGAGGCAAAAGGTCTAGATTCAGGCCCATCTTCTTTTCCTGCTCTGATTCTGGGATCACAAGCAGCCTTCAGAGCTGTCACTGCATCTCCTGGTGGGAGGAATGACAAGAGAAAGGGCAGGAGGGGCAAAGAAAGTATGTGTTTAAAAAACAGCAAGCAGGAAAACAGAATTACTGTATGGTCTAGCAATCCCACTTCTGGGTATTTATCCAGAGAAAATTAAAACACTAACTTGAATAGGCATGTGCAACCTTATGTTCAATGCAATACTTACATTATTTACAATAGCCAAGATATGGAAGCAACCTAAATGTCCACTGATGAATGTATGAATAAAAAATGTAATATAGATAAGTGTATATATGTGTGTGTGTGTGTATATATGTACACATACAATGGAACATCATTCAGCTATAAAAAGAATAAAACCTTGCCATCTGTGACAACATGGATGGAGTTTGAGGGCATTATGCTAAGTGAAACAAGTCAGAGGAAGACAAATACAGTATAATCTCACTTATATGTGGAATCAAAAACAAAATCAAAACTAAGCCTATAGGCACAGAGAATGGATTGGTGGTTGCCAGAGGCGGGACGTTGCGGGGATGAGACGGGTGAAGGGAGCCACAGGTACAAACGTGCAGCTATAAAATAAGTACGTCATGGGAAGTCACACAGAGCTGGGAGCCCCAGGTTAACAGTACTGTGCCGTGTACCTGAAACTTGCTAAGAGAGCAGATCTTAAAAGTGCTCATCACAAGAAAAAACAACTCTGTGATTATGTATGGTGACAGATGTTAGCTAGACTTATTGTGACCATTTCACAATATATACAAATATTGAATCATTATATTATACACCTGACATTAATGTATGCCAATTCTACCTCAATTAAAAAAAATGGCATACGCAGGAGTAAAGGACAGTGTAAAAGGCTGAGAAAGGCAGGCTGCCGTCTGATCACCCAAGCCTGTGGCCTACGGGGCTCCCCAACATCTGGTGCCTGTCTGCTTCCCAACCGCACTGTCAGTAATTCTTTCGAGTAAAAATGAAAATACTAGGTAGCTCAGCTTGCAGTTCAAACATCACACATGTGCTTTTCCTCGGGGTCACTTGCTGTGGGTGGTGGGGCAGCAGAAGTGCTTTCTGAGCATTCCCATTCTGTCACACATTTCAAAAAGATGTATACTCAAAAGGGTTGAGATTCAATAAAATTAATAATTTTACTGCTTAATCAAGGGCATTCATAAGTGAAATGGCATTAAAAAAAAACAAACTCCGAGTGAGTGGCAGTGAAGAACGCAATGACTGCTGGCATAGTTCGGAGCCACTGACTCAGGCCCAGCAGTGGTGCCCATGGTTGCTCTGTAACAACAGACAACATCTTGGTACCATTATGAAAATAGTTCTGACCTTGTAGATACTCTGAAAGGATTTCTAGGCCCCCCAAGCCTTGCAGAGCACACTTGTGAACCACTGTTTCTCACAACAGGGAAGGACGGCGTATAACTGGATCGTGCTTTAGGATCATCGAACTGGCCGTGATGTACAGATGGAGAGGGACTGGAGGGTGGAGTGCAGCTGCTGCAAACCCCTGGAGGAAGGTAAGGAAGGCCTATAACCCAGGCAGGGGTAGAAAAGAAGAGAAAGAAGCAGAACTGGTCTTGCCCAACGACTGGAGATGGAATCAGAGCCTACTTCCCTCTGTGTCTTAATCTCTCTACCCCCACTGCCTAGGGTGGAGCCAGGCACAGAGAAGGACCTCAATATATGCTTATTGACCAAAGTCACATAACCCCAAGAGCAGTAGGACCATCAAGGAAAGGGAGAATTCAGGAAGGGAAGCTTGTTGGGGATGGGGAGCCATGGAAGACTGTGAGCCACTGGGAAGCTTCAGGTGAAGGGCGACATAGCAGCAAAGCAGGAAAACTCACAAATTGGGCTAAGACCATTCTCACCCAGCCCTCGTCTGACCCAATCTACAAATGAGGCATTATTTATCACCTGCCAGGCATGATAAAACCTCAGGTTAGAGTGTGATACAGAACACTTCAAAATGTCATCGTATATATCACATATAAGCTTAAAAAAATACCTGAAAAGATACATCTCAAGCCATTTTAATAATGATTTCTTTGGGAGAATAAAATTGGGTGGGGCAGAATTTTACTTTTTATACTTCTGTTTTATTTCATTTTGTTTCGTTACAACACAGTTGTTTCATAATTAAAAGTAAATAAGTATATTTTACTCACTGCACAGTTTTCCTTAAGAGCCTCTCTGCCATTTTATTCTGGTACCAGTGTGCTTCTGTCTATTAAGTCACTGTCTTAGGCATGACAGGCAGCCCAGCTAATCCTGGCTGCCCAACTGAATACTGAAATCTCTGACTGACTCCTTCCTCTGGAAGTAGATCATTTCAACCTGAAGCAATCTAAAAGTCTAAGTAAAATTGTATATCCAATCTTGTCTATGGGTTTGCCCAACTCTTGGAAAGAAAATTCTCTATAAACTTTAAATTCCAAATAAAATAATGCTTGGGACAGAGGGTTGCTGTCTTCTGGCCACAGGAAATGTGTCAACAGTCTCTGTATGTGGCAGACATTCTTCAGCTCTCGTCTGCTTCAGGTCAGCCTCTGCTTCATCATGTCTGGCATGGAAGTGGTCTTCAAAGAGCGGAAATAGAAAGCATATCAAAATGCTGACTTCTTTAAAAGAACCAGAGAAGATAAAGATCAACCTAACTGTTCCCCAGACCTACATGCTACACCAGTAAGGAGGTACATACAAGGCAATCACAGATTTCCCCAGTCTTTAAAATCAGACATTTGAGCATTTGAAAATGTTCACATTAAGCATTTAAAAATTTAATAAGTGAGTAAAAGTTTTCAGATTCTGTTTCCACTGTGGAATTCTAGAGCCAAAAAGACATAACTGGACCTGGATGACAGACACCTGTATTTGCTGAGGAACCTCAGGCAGGAGGTAAAGGCTGACCCTTCTCAATAGAGAAGGGTGTGTGAGACCTTTAGGTCTCACAGACAGGGGGCAATAGAGCCAGGTAAATAAAGTAGATGCTGAGAGCAGCAGGTGGCATTCACAGGAACAAAGTTTTATGCCAAATGCGTCATTTCTGGTAGTTTTCTGTCTGATGAGTTCATTTTCTGTCCGCTGCTACTTTTAATCTTATGGCTGCAGTTATCATGTGTCAAAGTAGATTTGTGAATTTCTCTAAAATATGAATGTATCCTTCCCTTTTTCCCAATGGAAAAGCTCTAAAAATGCAGTTTAAATCTGAATTCTGGGGACCTTGTGCCAAAATTTCTTAAAATAGTTTTCTAACCGGAAGCCAGATGTATTTCACCATTTCCTCAAACCACATGTCCCAAACTGAACTCATCCCCAGCCCCATCCACTGCCTCTTTCCTCCTTTCCCTTCTCCTCTATCAGATTACATCCTCCTGCCAGTCACCCAGCAATAGAACCTTTAAATCAATTCTAATGTCTCCTTCTCTTCCAATCTCATAAGCTCCAAATACTCACAGTCAGGCTTTCCCTCAGCCTGTTATGTAGCTTTTTGCAGAATAACACCTATTCTTTCTTCAAGGCCAGTCACAAATTACTGAAAGTAATCCCATAATTTATAGAAACAGTCCCTGACTCTTTTTTTCCTACTTCATCCAGCATTTAATTAAACTCACAGTATACTATTAAAATACTCATGGATAGCTAAAATACTTAGAGCACGCATATGCGGCTCTCCCACTAGGCCATACGCCCCTCAGAGGCAGGAACGTATCTTTTTCATCTGTGTATCTTTGGCATCTAACACAGCATCTGGCACACACACACAAAAGGGCTCTAGTAAATATCTGAATGAATTACTTCATCTGCAAAATATTTTCTTATTATCCAATAGAGTGTTAACACATAGAATAATCCTTCCTATTGTGTTTTATTCCTAAACAAATCTCTGTGGCCCAATGAAACAATTTCTAGGGCTCAAAGAAGCTCAGCTTATACTCTTTCTCCTCATGGCCACAACACTTCCAGAGACAACCTTGAACTTCAACTCTTTACCTTTTGTCTTACCACAGAAACCCCTTGGTCTCTTCCTTCATGTTGCCTATCGTAGGGGTTGGCAAATTTGTAAAGGGCCAGACAGTAACTATTTCAGGCTTTGTGTGTTGGATGGTCTCAGTTGTTGCAACTATTGAATTTTGGCTTTGTAGAGAGAAAATACAGACACAGACAACACGTAAATGAATGATTATGGCTACATTTCAATAAATATTTATGGAAACTGAAACTTGAATTTTCCTGCCACAAAATGTTAACCTTATAATTCCCCCACCAACCATTTAAAAATGTAAAACACATTCTTGCCTTGTGGCGTATATCACAACTGGTAGTGAGCTGGAAACGGCCTGTGGGCGGGTTGGCCAGCCCAGCTCATTTCCCCTCCTTCCAGCTCCATTCCTCTGCACACACTCTCTCACACCCTGATTCCACCTCTAGGAGGTCCACAGTAGAAACAACCCTCGGAATTCCTTTATGGACTTTGTGTTCTTCTGCTGTTTGAAGCTACTCTAGGGCTGGGAAGGCAGAAAGCCCACGGGCTTTCCTGCCATTAGGGCCCAGATTCAGATTTTGGCTTTACCATGTACAAATGAGGTAGCCTTGGACATAATACTTATGACCCCTCTGTGCTTCAATCTCATCACCTATAAAATGGGGACAATAACATCTACATCACAGAGTTGCTGTGAGAATTAAATGATCTAATACATACCCAGTTCATGGTACAATGCCTGGCATATAGTGGGTGCTCAATAAATAGGAACCATTATTCAAGCTTGAGATATGACTTGCCAGATCAGCTGCGGCCTTGGAAAGTAATCTGTAAATCACTACTGAACAGCATGAGGGAATAAACTGGTAGCAAAGTACAAAAGCAAAGAGATGGAATTTGGAGGTTTTCAGACACATGACGCAGGTTCTAAGTGCTTGGTTGGCCCTGATGCCTTCCAGCAACATTCCAAATTCCTTTGAGCCTCCTTTCCTCCTCAGCAAGAATGTCTGACTCTCAGTCTGCCTGCATCTTCTTAGTGTTCCCTACCAAATACCCAGCTAAGCCCTGGAATCCTTTCGTCATTCTTGTACCTCCTCTTGGCATAGGGCTGGGGAAGGGTGAATGTGGCCAGACCAAACCAACCCAGACTGGCCTGCCACTGGGTCTTGTATAGTTAGGCACCCAACTCTCTCTCAATTCTTCATAAATTTCCTGCTGCATAGGGCACAAAATTTCACCCAAGCTGAAGAACTAGTTTTTCTATAGAAGTTTTAGAGGAAAAAAAAAAGCCAAGTATACAAAATAAGGGATCCATCATAATACTTTCAAGACAAAAAACATCAGTGGTGGGCAGATAAGATGAAGGCTTGTGGTATCTCTGTCCTTGGTCCAAAAAGCCAGATTTGAACTTGTCACTTATTTGCTCCAAAACCTCCAACAGATGTCCACTGCTTTTGGAACCCCAAGCTCCTGTGCTGTCACTCAGGGCCCCCACAAACTTACCCAAGACCATCCATCCTGCATCATGTCTTACTACTCCTGGACAGAAGTCTTGACCTATGGTCCAGGCAAAATGGACTGTTTCTACCAAACTGCCCTCAACAATTTATAGCTTCCCACACTTATGCATAATTCAATCACCTATAACATTTTATTGCACATCTTCCCCTACCTTGCGAGCTAGAGACAGAGCAGAGACTACGTCGGATTCATTTCTGGGTCCCCTACACCAAGCACAGGGTCTGGCACAAGGCAAACTCTCAATCAGTGTAAATAAATGAATAGAAACACCTGAAGTTATCCTTCCCTTAAACTGTTTTAGTTGGACTCATTAGCTGACTGAGCACAATCTGGGTTATTGCCAAGAAGTACAACAGGAAAACCAAAAAGGAAGAAAAGAAGCACAACCATGAGATCCAAGCAATGGAAAAGTTTTAAGAGTAAGGTAAAAGAAACCAAGGCTATTTAGTCTGGAGAAGAGAAGATGAGGCCTAATTTGATTCTGGCTTTAAGTACACAAAAGGTTCTCACGAGAAAATCACGACTTCATCCTTCCTCTATAATCGGAAGGGACTTTTCCATATTCATGAAAAATGAAACAAGAAACATGGCTTAAGTTAATGCCAGAGGGGTTTAAGGAGGAGCGAAAGAAAAACCAAATTAGGTACCACTTTTCCAGAGATACTGTTACTGTACTTTTTGGCAAGTGAATTGGAGGGTCTTGCTTGGTACTTTTGTTGAAGGCTGTGCAAAAGGGAATAAACACGCTGCTGTGTTCCTATTCGATGTGGAGCAAGGTGGGTGAAACAAAAGTCAGATTTTCTAATGAGCCAAAGACTTTTTATTGACCCTGTTTCTACAGGTACTTTCTTTCATGTCATGCTTTGCAATCCTGTGATGGAACAATCTAGTATTTCAAAGTTTCCTGATGAGGCAATTGAAAGAAAGAGAAGGCCACAGTGTCAGAGTAAGATGGGAGGGAAAATGCCTAATAAGTATACTTTCTATAAAAACAATATCTAACTGGACATTAATAATAATTGTTAATATTATTACTATTAAAGCTAACATTCATTGAACATCTACTCTGCCAGGCACTGTGCTAAGTGCTTGACATAAGTCATCTCAATCCTCACAGCAACCCAAGGACACAGGTAATATTTGTATCCCCATTCTACAGATGAAGAAACTGAGACCCAGGAAGGTTAGATAACTTGACCAAAACACACAGCTAACAAGTGATAGAGGCAGGACTAAAACCCAGGCAGTCCAGCTCTAGAGTCTGTACACCTAACTACTGTCTCTCTATAAGAAGGATGCACCCCGGCTGGTATAGCTCGGTGGACTGAGCGTGGGCTGCAAACCAAAGGGTCATTAGTTCAATTCCCAGTCAGGGCACATGCTTGGGTTTTGGGCCAGGTCCCCAGCAGGGGCTGAGTGAAAGGCAACCACACATCGATGTTTCTCTCCCTCTTTTTCTCCCTCCCTTACCCTCTCTCTAAAACTAAATAAATAAAATCTTTAAAAAAATCTCCATTTAAAAAAAAAAAAAAAAAGATGAGAGGCTAGAATTTAAACCCTAGTTTCTCTGAATCCAGTTTCATATTCTCAGCTACATCCTTATACTGCCCCAAGTCAGGAAGAGCAATGTTGCATATGGCATTAGCAAGAGAAGAGATCACAGAAGTGAACCAAAATAGCCCCCTACTGCAGAGAAAGAATCGAGATTGACTCACAGATAAGGAGCAGAACCAGAACTCGAATGCCAGCCTCTTGACCCCAAGTGTAGTCCTCTTTCCTCCTTATAGATTCTTGTTGAATTTGAGGGTGAGAAAATGAAGGAAGGGTATGGGCCAAATGGGTCCCTCCCTAAGCACTTTTGTAATGAATTGCTAATCTCACATTAGAACCTGTGCCTGAACTACAAGGGTGCCAGAAGCCTCTATAAATTGATTCTAAGGTCCTACCAGCTAAGGATGGCAACACACTGATTTATGATAAGCAACTACAGGAGCTGCTATAATGCTCACATATTAAACCAATCAAGCAACCCTAGACCAGGCATTGTCCATAGCAGGTCAGTTGTTGACAGTTTATGCCTGAACTGAACTATTCCAACAGCTTCCTCATTGATGTCCCCATTCGGGGGCCTTCTTTGCTCCAGTCTAGCCTCCATTCTGCAGCCACAGTAAACAGCCCAGTCATGGCCCAGAGAGCCTTGCAGCACCATGGAAGAAAGAACATGGGTCTTTGAATCTAATACTCATAGATTTGGACCAAGCTCTACCACTTATCTGCTACCTGACCTTGGGCAAATCACTTTAATCTTTCTGAGGTATGGTTTCTTCATCTTTAAGTCAGGGATAGATATCCCCATATTACAGGATTGTGAGGATTGACTAAATTATAGTGTGTAAAGCATCTAACATACTGCAAACTACAAAGTACAGCAGATACTCGGTAAATGTGAGTGTTCTTCTCTCCACTCTCTTCTCTACATTTTGGGCACAAACCACCATTTCAGCTTATTTCCACTCCTCACCAACTCCATCCCTCTCTCCCAACACACATACACTCCCTTGTTCATTCCCATCACTAGGCCACTGCTTAAGCTGCTCCTTCTCATAGGAATTAACTTCCTCCAAGGCCCAGAATAAATTTTCCACCTTTAGGAATCCTTCTCTAGGGCCCCTTTAGTCGTATTGGGATTGATTTCTCCTCCCAAACTCCTACTTTGTTTATATTCTTTACTACATTTACCACAGTCAGTCTGATTTCAGTTATTTACGTACTTATGTATCTTTGCAACTACGCTAGAGGGAAAAGACTCTAAGAAGACAATTACTTACAGGAGGACAAGAAATGAGAGGTTTTGTGAATTTCTCAATACCAGGGTCTAGTATACAACAAGACTTCCATCAATATTTGTTTATTGAATCGAATCTTGCTACCCTTGACTGGGAATCTTGACAGAAAGATCCTGGATTGAGTTTACTCTAAAATGCTACATTTACTGCCTGACTTGATAAACATGCAGTTTTTAAAGTATACTAATGTTCTTAAACTAAGCTCCACCAATACCCATGTCAGCTTGCCTCGTTCCTTTAACCATTCTTCCAACACACTCCGGACTCCTCTCAAGAATCCCTCCAGGATATTGGTAGACACTGCCAGGGGGCTGTCACCCATTCACAGAGGTAGGGTGATCTGGGAACAAGTTCTTTGGAGGACAGTTCCCCCCAGCTGGTTAGGAGATGATTGCCATTAAAACCATATTAAAAACCAGAATTGTGGAATCCTAAAGTAGATCTGGATGATTTCTACCTGCTTCAGTTTCCAAATCTATAAAAGAGTTTTGAGATATTACATATAAAGCACTTAAAACAGTATCTGCCATGCAGTAAGCGCTCAATAAATGTTAGGTATATTAACAACGTAGTAGACTGGAAACATAAAGAGCCAGGAGTTTTCACTTCCAGTACTACTTCTACCACTGACTGATTCCTTGTGCAATCTTGATCAAGTCCTTTCCTCGCTGGCCCTTTCCCTATCTGTAAAAGTAAAGAGGCAGCACTGGGTGGTTCCCACCCACGCTCCTTCGACCTCCAACAATGTATTTTTTTCTCCGAACAAAAAGCCTTCTGTTCCATATGCTAAAGCTGTTGGCAAGGAAAAATGTGAATGTAGCTGCTGGTTCCCAGATGGAAGGGGCCAAGGACAGGACAATCGATTAGTGAACCCCATGTGTGCTTTCCCCTTTGTCAACTATATCGTACTCAATGCAGGTATCTGAACAGAGCACCGCCTCCCTTCCAATAAAACTCACAGCAAAAGCAAGATGAGAGCCTGAAAGCAAGAGCAGCAATGAAGAATCCTTTCTTGTGCAGAATGCCTGCACTTTCTTGCCTTTGATGCCTGTCTTTAGGACATGATCAGTCTACACCAGGGCTCTCCTTAGGCACCAAGAGAAGGAAAAATGCAAAGGCCCATTATAAACCTGAAAGCTCATAAAACAAAAACCAAAGCCAGTAAATAAAATTTTCACTGACTCATTCAACTACAAACACTGCAGAAGCCTACCATGTGCCAGGCAGAGGACAGATGAAACAGGCACCATCCCATGCCACCGATGTACTCAGAGTACACATACTTGTGTACTTGAGGTGAAATACCCTAAGGCAGACAGTGAACAGAGCTATATTCAAGCTGTGGCCTCTGCTACAGAGGATGCAAGGGGAGCAACTAATCCAGCAGGGGGATCAGAGAAGCTTCACTGACAGGTCACATGAGACATAGGCCTTGAAAGATGTGGAGGAGGGAACTCCAAGCAGAGAGAACACAGGCAAAGGAACACACAGGGAGTAACAAGACGTAGTTTGTTTTGACTGGGTCACAGGGTGCAGATTTGGGAGGACAAAGGGAAGCAGGACAGGAGAGGTCTGGGCACAGGTTTATGGAGAAACGTGCCCAAGGGGCTGAGGAGTCCAAACCCTATATAGTAGGCAATGAAGCTGCCCAAAGTTTTTCAAGTGAGACACAAAATGATGAGAACAGCATCTCAGGAAGGTCCTATGGGCACCCATAAAGAGGATGCAAAAGGAGTCAAATTATCTGATTATTATGGGACCACATCACAGGAAATCGCATGTACTGCGGAAGCATGTGCAGGAATCCAACAGCTCCTGTTCGCAGAGCTTCTCTCTGCCATCATTCAGCTCCGTGCAATCTGAGTTAAAGAGGTGCTCGCTTGCCAGGCACTCTACCATCAAAATTTTCTAGAGCACTAGAGTAACAGGTCTGCCAATCAGTCGAAACCCAATTATCCTTCTGGATCACAGTAAGGGAAGAGCTGATGTGAACTAAGTTGGAAAAATGGGGCACCAAAGTCTCCAGCTGGCCCAGCTCCATATGAAAAAACGCTGGCTCTCCACTTTACATCACTTCCAGACCAACCCTCTTTAGAGGGGCTGAAGCTAAGGGTAGTGGGCTGAAGGCACCTAGCTAATGGCTGAGGAGCCAGTGAGGCAATATATACCACTTGCCCAACATGTCACTTGGCACATGGCCAATGGTTAATAAGCATTAGTTCCCTTCCCATTCTGCAAGGTCAGTTCCACCTATAAATCCCACTGAGGCTTCAGGACCTAAGTCACCTCAACTCTACCCCCCAGGGCCTCTTTGAATTACCCTAGTCCAAAAAGACCTAGTTCATTGCCATAGCACGTGACATGTAACTCTATTCAATGTTCACCATGGCCCTACTTTGCCCTTTTTGCACAGGAGAAACTAAAGCTCTGAGAGAGGCGATGACTTGCTGGAGGACACACAGATAGGCAGCGGCAGAGGTGAGATCTCAACCCAGGACTTCCTGACCCTGACCTGATCACTTCTAACACTTCATTCCTGTCCACATACTGGCCCTGCTGCTGACCATCTGACAGGTAGCCTGGAAACTCCCTCCCTAAGGAGAGAGATTGCACCTGACACTATTCTATCTCCTCACTGTACAGCTACCTTCACATGCCAGGAGCTTTCAAATGAAAACAGTTAACTGTAAAGGAATGTAGTACAAAGATATTAGGAATTCCTTGCATGAAAAACTACTCATGGTGTTGGACTGCCTGAGCCTTGAACCCAGCCATATAGCCTGGCAGGGACTCAGCCTCAAACTGGCCCCAGACTGAGCTCCGAGCTGGGACACCTGTCATAACCCAAGCCCCGACCGGGGACATACGCTGTGCTCTGAGTTCTGCACAGATGGAACCCTGGGGAGACCCTAAAGAAGCGTCCCCTTGGCTGATCTCCGCCGCAGAATCGGGTCGTGACCTCGGACAGTTCCGAAGGCCCTGATTTCTCCGTTCCGGAGCCGACTCACTCACAGACCACCCTCCTCCCCCAAATTCCATCTCACTTGCAGGGATACCTCACTGTCTCGTCTTTCCCTCAGGGGACTCGCCACGGGAGGGGTCGCGCGCTGCCCGACCTGCAGCCAGGTCCGCCGAGAACGCGGAAGAGGCGGTACTATACCCGAAGGGGCGGGCTACCCAGAGGAGCGAGAGAGGGGCGGATCCGCGTCTGATCTCTGAAGGCTACGCCGAGGGAGAGGGTGGGGGCGAGCTTAGTCAACTGCGCAGGCGTGATAGAGAGGTGCGGGGAGATTGCTGGGAAGGGGATGGGGCTTAGTTCCTTTGATGCAGTCTTTTCAGAGTGAAGGTCGGGAAGCTTGGGAAGCACCAGGAGGGAGGAATCCAGGAAGCAACAGGTGTAATTAACATTTACCGAGAGCTTCTGCACGCCAGGAAGGCGTTTTTAAAATGCCTTTTAACACACGGGGATATATGCTGTCAGGCTTTTCTAAAATGAGAGCTAATTCTTTAAAAAGTCTTAAAACGTTTGGGTTCCTGTAATTTCACCATGGGATCTTCTCCTTAAGTAAAGCACTCCCCCATTAGTTCAAAATAAGACTTAAAAGTTAATTTCTTGGAGAAAACCAATTGCAAATAAATTAGTATTTCAACCAGCCCTGGTCCTCTCCCAGCATGCAAGTGTGATGAGGTAATGAGAGTGCTGACTTGGGGTTAGTTCAGGTCCTGACTCTGAGTGTGCTTCCTCTGTTGTGAAATGGAAATATCCCTTCCCTGCCTGTCTTAGGATTGCTGTGGGAGTCTGGTGAGCAATGCTAGTTAAAGAGCCTCTTGGACTTCCTATCATCTATCTGAAAAACACTTGCTCCCTTTCTCCCCTTCTGGACTCAGTCTTCACATCTGTATGATGGGAGGAGTTCTGGAACATTTGAGAACGTTCAGGGCTTTGCTAGATTTCCAGTCTAGATGAAGGCCAGAGAGGGGCTTCTTCTCCAAAGTGTTTGTATTCAGTCACTTCCAGAATCCTGCAGTTCAACTCAAAGGGCCCCAGGTATCCTGACCTCTCCCACCATCACCTTCTGGGCCCATTCAAGCTTCATGTCCTCAGATGCCATGCTGGCCTGTTTCCCTCTCTGTTCCCTGAATGTCTCAATAACCAGCTGCTTCTGATCAACTCAGGCCTATGTTCCAATCCAGGTTCTCAAAATTACTACATCCCCCATATGGAAATCAAGTTCAGTTAACACCAGAGAGGAAGGCTCTGGGGAACTCAGAGGAGGAAGGACTCAAGGATGGATCCCCAAAATCAGGTGAAGCTCCAGCTATGCTTGTGGCTCCCTTCACGAGACACTGCATACAACTCTGGGGAAGTGGAAGTGGCTGCAGAAAACTCCAAAGAAGAGCCTGCAGTGTTCATGGAGGGGCAGCCTTTACTCAATAGGTGTATGCTCTGCCCCAGGGTGGGGAGAATGGCTTGCTTTCTTATTTCCCTGCTCCAAGTAGTTTTATGGATCCAGAAAAACAAAGCCTTCCACAGCCTAGCTGCCCAACCAAATTGTCCCTCTACCCCCAATAAATTGCCTCTCCCAGGACCCTCTCTTGCCAAATTTTGCTCTATGAATGGGGGGGGCGGTGCTCTTTTCTCTCTTCTGTCTCCTCCTTCCTCTCTACCTCTGTTTAGTCTTCTCTAACCATCCCTCTCTGAGTTTCTCAAAGCAGTTTTGTGATGGCTTGTAAGGTCCAGGCCTTGGCTACACAGTCCTGAGTTTATTCTACCCTGATTGCCTTGGCGTATTTCAAAACAACTACGATCCCAGAGCCTGACCTTACTAAGAGTCTGAGCTGTCCAGTAATTGAGGAAGTAGTGAGTGACCTGTCATAGGAGGTGTGCAAGCAGAGCCACCTCTTAGAATGCTGGACTGGGGCCTCCTCTGGAGAGCAAGAAGAGGGGGCAGCAGAGTGGAGGGCCTTACAAATCCTAGAGTACTGAAAGGAGGGATACTGGGCACCAAGAAGGGAGCTAGGCAGCTAGCCAAAGACAAACTTGATTCAACAAGCTATTATAGTATTAGCTATTACTGTTATTATTGCGAATGATTCACAGACTTAATAATGGAGCTTAGAATTAATCATTTTCTTGCTCCCACTCCTGGTCATGAAATAGATGGGGGAAACTGAGATATGGAGGGGCCTACCATAGTCAGGGGCTAGGCTGGGAGTAGAACCCCAGCCTCTGCCTCCCAGGAGACCTGCTGTACAAAGTCAGGCTCTCTCCTTCTTAGGTAGAGGGGAGAGCTATAAGTGGGCCTTTGCTGACTCTTAAGAACCAAGCTGTTTTTCAACTCATCTGGGCAGCTGAGGGTAAGGGAAGTGGAATGAAAGCTAGACCTGATCAAAAAGACTCAAGTGTCTCCTGGGAATAAGCTCTGGAGTCAGCCCCATGTCCTGCTACCCCCAACAAACAGCCTTTTCTTGAGAAGAGCTCCCTCTGCTGTGACTAGGGTTAGAACTCTGTTTCTGCTCTGTTCCTGCTCTGTTCCTTCAACCATTAGCTCCACTAACCACCAGATTAAGGGGGTGAGAACAGCCCGTGCCAGGCAATCTGAGCTGAAATAAGGACTCTTCCAAGAGACTGAGTTCCCCGAAGGCAAGGGCCAGTCCTTCCCACTCCAAGGGGCTTACACTTGCCAGGAATTCTTGGTCCAGAATTCCCAGAGCCCTGGGAAAATCTTGGTGTCTCCACCCAGGAGAGCTGGGCCAGGCGTGACCATACCAGCCAGCACTCCATATGGCCTGGGACAAAAAGCCCTCCCTGCCCCATTCTGGCCCAGCTCCTTCCATAGCCTGCCCAGGAGCCATGTGGCACACAGACTACAGCTTCCCACCAGTGCTGCTTTAGTTTGCCTCCTTTATTTTACCAAAAATAACAACAATAAAGTCTTCCCTCTGTTTCACAAAAATAGATTTCCCCCCTCCCTCCCTACCCCTTCACCCCCTTCTGAAATCAACACTGGCCACAGCTTAGAATCCAATCCATAGTCCTCCCTGGGGGGATCTTTGACACCCTTACTCCAGAGCCTTTGGCAAAACTCTGGGCCAGTGTTTCTCTTGGGAACTTCTCTAGAGGCAGTAGTCCCAGGTCCAGCTGGCTGGCTCCAAGAGCCCCATCTGCTTCCCCAGAGATCAGGCAGCTGCTGGGCCACAGAAAGGGGCTTGACTTTGGAGGCTGGGCTTAGCAGATAACCCTAGCAGACCTGAGGGAAAGCAGGGCACGTTGGTATCAGGCTAGAAATCCTTGCTCAAAGCAGGAACAGATGTCCTGGAGAGGGGCTGTCAAACCCTCTACCCATGTGTTTCTCATCTCCCTCTGTAGCAATCCACAGGCTATGGGGCAGGAGTCAGGAACTCCTGGTTTCTACTCCAGCTCCACAAAGCCTTGCAGTGAAGCCTAGGATAGCTTCTCCCTCCTTTTCTCCTGGCTTCAGTTTCCTCTTATGTACATGGAGGATTCTGTGAGACTGGATGATCCTCACGTCTTTTCTGGCTCTCCATCCTGGCCTCCCAGCATGGAGTCTCTGGGAGGAATGGGCCTTGTCCCTGCCTCAATTTCCCCATCTGCAGGTATGGGCACAGAGCTGGGCATTATGGTGCTGAGTAATGGAGTATTGAATGAACATCCCAGTTTCTCTGTGAACAGCTATGCTCTGAGAGACAACCAGCTTCAATGTCTTGAGATGGTAGGGAAGAAGGCAAGTACTTGCAGGATGGGGGCTCTCCAAGTCTGGAAGAGTCCATTCATTATTCACGTGGTCCTTAATGTGCCAGGATGGGAGACAAGACTCCAGAGTTTCCCAATTCAAGTTCCACTAGATCCTTGGGTTGGATGGTTATACTGTGTTGGGCTTCAGATCCTGGGAACCAAGTCTATATAAATCCTAGAAACTAGGCTGGAGCATGTGATTCCCAATTTAAGGACCAGAGGACCTTTGTGGATGTGAGGGTTCACCCCCAACCTCCAGGAGACTGTCTATAATCTGTTTTTTCTGGAGGCAGAGGAATGAGTGAAATGACAGCTGATGAACATCTCTGGGTGAGCAATCAGAACCTGTGCCTATGGTGGGCCAGGGATTTCAGTACCCAGAGCAAGGCCCCCCTTCCCACCTCCCTACAGCTTCCCAGAATTCATGCTGATGGAAGAAGGTAGCTTAGAAGGTTCAAACATGGAGCTGCATCTATCTGCAACCACAATTTGCACACACTGTGGGACACAACAATTGGGGACAGTGAACTGGCATTACTCCTACAGTGGTCACGGTCTGATGGTCCCAAGCCCTCTTCCCTCCCTTCCTTGTTCCTTTGTTCCTTCCACCCATCCATCCATTTGCCTAACATTTATGAGGTCCCCCTATGTGCCAGGGAGGGTCTAAGGTGGCTAACTCTCACAGACACACCCAACAGTCAAAATCACACACACTCATACACACACAGAGTCATCTGTGCTCACTCACACACAGGCTGCTCTCTCTCATATCTTTCTTGCCATCACCTCAGCCATGTCTACGTTGCCCAGATAGGCTTGGGAACCACCACGGAAGGGTCAAGTATCAGAGTGGAAACCCTCTAGCCTACCCCACCCCCAGACTTCATGTCAGAGGTTTAGTTCTTCCTTTCCTTCTGTTTGCCCACCTTTAAATTCTCCCCTTCTCCACTCACAAGCAGTCAGGGGACAATGTGGGTGGACTCCGGAGAACCAGAAGTCCAGAGGCTTTGAGTGTGTGGTGGGGTCCCAGGGCCTTCAGGTTCCTCTGCCACCAGACTCCTGAGGGTCCCCTTCCCTAGACACTCTATGTTCAGGCGATCATCTGATGAGCAACAATGTCCAGGCCTAGGCTCAGTGACAGATTCGCTCTGTCATCTCCTTCTGTAGAGACACAAAGTTAGGGGGGCAGGGGAAGTATAAGTCAGAGCTCAACCTGCCAGCAGTCCCTTCCCAAACCATAGGGCTCTTCTGCCCAATTCTGGTCCCTTCCTGTCTGCCCCCCACCCCAACTCCAGGCTGCAGATCTGGGTTTATAAACTGACAATTGAATGAATTCTCTATTAAGGTACAAAGTCACTTTTAAATGAATTGCCTTTCTCTAATTTATCCACTTGGATATTGCATTTTCTTAAAGCAGGTAGCCTTTGGATCCGAAAATTCAGACACCAGACCTGGTGGGGGAGGGCAGATTGTAGGGGATTGGCCTCACCAGTGGCTCCAGCTCCCGCTGGTCCACCAGGCTGAACTCGCGGATGAAGTAGTAGAAGTGCTTGTAGCAGGTGTTAACGTGCGCCTCGGCCCCCATGTTGAGGATGCTGTCGAAGTGGTGGATGTAGACATGAACAAAGACGCGGAAGAGGCGGGTCAGGATCTTGGTGCAGACCTGCTGGAAGTTCTTGGGAAAGGGAACACCTAGGGGGCCAGTGATGGGTAGAAGTGTGGGGGAGGGATCAGGATCCTGGTATGAAACCCTGCCCAGCCCTGCCCTCCCACATACAGGCATGCTTTGCTTAGGATGGCCTCTTCCCCAGCACACTTCCCTGTGGGAGACAGAGGGAGATTGTGATTTGCTTCCCCCTAGTACTTCCCTTTTTAATAAAGCACAAATCTGATTTTGCCTCTTTTCTGCTGAAATACAAACCCTCTTCCCCTTTTTTCCATGACTCTAAGCAGAACTCTCCCACCTGGTTGGGGGTCACTGACCAACCCTTCTTAGAGTATCGTGAAGGAAAGAAATGCCCAAATTCTCCCAGAAACATATGCATCTGTAGGTGCCCTCACATAACAGCCTTGGATACAGTTCCAAGGGGAGTCCATCAACATCTGGGGTCCATTTTTAAAAACATGGGCTTCAGTGATTAAGCCCTAACTTCTCAGCATGGTGCCTGCTCAAGCCTTTCGGGATCCTGGCCTCTCTTCAGCTTCATCCCAACTCTTTCCACTTGGCAACCTTCACAACTCAGTCCCCAGAACCCTAATCCTGAGAAATATTAAGTCTTCAAGAACTAGTTCAAGTATCTATTATTCCTTCAAATATTCATCTGTGAGCCAGGCTCTGTGCTGGCCCTTTGCACCTTTCACCTGGTATGACAGCCACTCTAGACCTGGTAAGACGGAGGTACATAAAGGTGGAGCCACTTGCCCAAGACCACTTTACTATTAATTAGTATGGACTGGAGGCAGGATTCAAACCCTCTCTGCACTACACTGCAGCACCCCTCTGAGATAAATGCCACAGACCCTGCTCGAGAAAAGCTACAGGACCTGTGAAAAAGACAGTTTCACACAGCCTCCCCCTCCCCATGCTCTGGGTGGAGAGCTTGGTGACCAGGCCCTCTTCTCTGCCATCCCAGGGGTAAGGCACAGACGTCTGGGGTTCTCACAGGTCTGGGAGTTAAAGCTAGAAGGGAATAAGAGCCCAGACACAGGCTCACATTGGCCTACCGCCCTCCCCTTCCACACTGCTCTCGGGAAGGGTTGAGCCCTGCTTCTCCATCAGCCCTTCCAGGCCCAGCCCAGGTCCCCCAGACTTGTCCTGCCCATCTAGACTTGGGGCCCAGACCCCAAGAGACCTGAGCTGCATTTCTGAATCCCTCCTATTCAGTGCACTGTCCCTCTCTTGGCTTCAGTGTCCTCCTGTGTGAAATGAAGATACCCATTGCTGGGCATGGTAGCGCAGGAAATGACAGGCCACTGGCTGCGGAGGGACCTTGAGCATTAAATTGTGACTCAGTGATTAGCTCCCTCAGCATTCAGACTTCTCCCCTCTGGGCTTGACCGCCCTGCCCCACCCACCTGTGATTCCCAATGCTTTGACAGGGATGAACAAGAGGCCAGGTGGGGGTGGGGCTGCTGGGATGAATAGTGCCATATCAACATGCCTTCTTGTTGCCCCTGGGTGGGGAAGCAAGGCCAGGGAGATATCACTCCTCTCCCCTACCCACCCTCACCGCCCAGGCTGCCCAGCTGAGATAAGAAAAGGCTCCAAGCCTTGGGTCTGACAAGGGAAAATTCTGCCCTCAGAGGCTCCTGAGGTGGAGATACCATCAGGCACACCCAATCCCCACCCTCTTCCCTTTCCGGGGACAGGAACTCCCAGAAGGCTGCAAGTCAGATCAGCCCAAGCAGGGTAACCTGCAAGGAGCACCTCGAGGCACCTCTTCTGGAAGGTTCTGAGAATCACAGTGGTCTTCCTTGGAGGGGCGCTCAAGCTGTAGGTAAGAAGACTCCCGAACTGGGAGTCAGGGAGTTCGAGCTCAGGATGCCTGATTTTGATCAGAGATGAGCCTCTCTAAGTCTGTTTCCTTCTCCACAAAATGGGGATGAAAATTACACTATTCCCCCCTCGCCTGCTTCCTGCGCCGGTCCAATTGCTATATCAAAACAAATGGCTTATCTGTGAAATGGGCTCCGGTGACTCTCTCCCTCCCTGACCTGACTGCCAGGTGGCACTCACCAACGCGAGTGGGAAAGACGTCCTCATCGTTGATGAGACCCTCGATCCAGTCCATGAGCAAAGCCATGTAACGCGGTGCGGAGAGCTTAGCCGGCCTCCGGTACTGGCGCTCGTCCTGCCAGCGGTACTCATAACGGGGCCCACCGGCCATCACCGGGCAGCTGGTCTCGCTGCAGCGCTCAGCCATGGTGCCGTAGATGAGGTTGATGCGGTTGAAGAAGTCCACCACGTGCACGGCGATCCAGTCATCAATATTCTCGCCTGGCGGCAGCCTCACCACACTGCGCAGGTCTAGGCCGGACTTGAGCGATGCCTGTGCCTTCTTATACAGCTCAAAGCGCTGTGTGCCCGGCTCAAAGCGCTTCCGTGGCCGGAATGTTTTGTCCTTGGCGAACACCTGCTTCAGGCACAGCGCCATGGCCAGGCTGAGCCGAGGGACAGGTGTTCAGGGGAAGGACCTGAGGATGACCTGTAGGGCCAAGGGCATGGGAGAGCATGGCGGTCAGGTCCCTACCAAATGTGCTTTGACTTCCCAACACATCACTTCCCTCTCATCTCTCAGCCTTTGGCCCACCTCTGCAGCCTCTGACTGGATTCTAAATCCTTTCATCCCCTCCGTCCAACAACCCTGCCCTATTTCCAGGTTTCTCCCCCTGTCAAGAACCACAGTCCTGCCATCTTCTTGTTTCCTCTCCACATGCACTGCATCTCAGATAGGACTGGGCCTCAGCTCCGAAGATGTGCTCCT
This sequence comes from Anoura caudifer, assembly GCA_004027475.1. Lineage (NCBI taxonomy): Eukaryota > Metazoa > Chordata > Mammalia > Chiroptera > Phyllostomidae > Anoura > Anoura caudifer. The sequence goes on from PVKU01004221.1 coordinate 54,255, forward strand.
CAGACTTGCTGTTGGCTGGTAGAGGGGTGGCAGAGGCTTCCTGCAGGCTTGCTAGGAGGCAGGGGCTCAGTCGAGATGACCTCTGGAGGCCCCACAGGCCAGCTGGTACAGCGTGGGAGAGCCTGGCTGCATTGTGCTGCGGTAGGGGGTGGGCCCGCCTTCAGCTTCCTCTGGGATATCTCGTCTATCCGGCCACCGGGAATTCCCAGGGAGCAGGAGGGACTTTTCTACCAAAAATGTTCTTTCCTTTCATTACCCTGAAAGAGGAAAGGGACCTCATATGGCCATCTGGGTGGCCTGTGAGTGTAGCTGCAGGCACTGGAGGAGAGAGGGAGGTGGTAGGTCTAGAAGGACACCACTTAACTCCAACAGTGGCTGGAAATCCTTTCCACAAGCCAGCCACCCAGGCAAGACACCCTTATAAGCCACTGGCCCCTCCCTCTGCACCTGACACTTAGTAGGCATTCCTGGAACACCTACTATGTGCCTGGAACAGGGAGGTAGGAATGCAGTCAGATCCACCTAGTTGGACCCATCTAGAATTCTGATGAATTTGCTTTGCCTTTTAGAATTGAAGGATCCCAGACTCAGAGCAGACTATGAGGACAGCAATCAGAGCCCTGAGCTTGGAGGTAGAATCCCTGGGTTCTAGGCCCAGCACTACCATGGCTGAAGCAGGTATGGACTTGATCCTGTAATTTCCTGGGTCACTCTGATACAGGCCAGGTTTCTGGGACTCCTGGGGTAGGCTCTCATCTCCCCTGTGAGTGTGCTGTGAGTGTGCAAGCTCTCGGGAAATGCAGGTACCTACCGAGGCTGGAATTTAGCCACAAATTGAGCACTGACCCTGACCCCAGACTGAGCACTGAGTGCATAACAAGTACTGAGCTCTGGCTCCAGGGGGAACTCTGACCTGGCCTTGACCCTGATTAACGAAATGGCTAGCTCTAGCCCTATACTGAGGCTTGAATATAGTCATAAGCAAAGCCTGGCTTTGATCTCAGAGCTGACGTTGGAGCATTCTCCTTTCTCATGTCTCTAGTAATACTGGAACAGGATTGGGGAAGGAGGATGGGAACAAGGTGACAATTAGTTGTAACCAAAGGCACAGTACATATGGGTTGGGGAGATGTCACATCAGGCAATAAGTCACACTAGTGGAGAAGTTCAGAACAGGGGGTCTTCACTGTACCCACAATAGGCGGGCCAGGAGGGGACATTTTATAGTCAAGTAAAATGAGAGGAACTTGGAGAGTAGGGGTAGGTCTCCCAGCAGGATCTTGTCTTCTTAAAAAAAAAAAAAAAAACCCTCAAAGATATGGCAGGTCATCTCATCTATCCCCTGCCCTTCGCCCTCTCCTGAAAAGAAGTCCCCAGTGTAGAACCTGAGCTTCCTGACCCGGGAGGAGGTGACTTCCATACTTCACTTGGCACCTGCATTCTAAACTCTGCTTGGGGCTGGTGCTTCCAAAATCTCTCACATTGCAATTAGTGGGGTTCCTGGGTCTTCACCTTCGCCCAGCCCTCTTTACTGACAGTTATCAATAGACCCTCACCCTGGCATTCAACACCTTACCCTGCCTTTCCTGCCCTACTTCCCTATATCAACCACCCTGGGCCTCTTGATGACCCCTGAACACGCTACCCTCCTGCCTGACTCCTGCCCCTGAGTTTTCTTATTCTGGACCCTTTGCCTAACTACACATGGTCAGGTTGAATGCTACCTCCTCCCACAACCCGCAATACTAAACCCAGATCTCTTTCTCCTTGAGTGGAGGCTACCATTGCAGTCTCTATACCCTCTTGTCCTCCCATCCCCCAGCCTAGGTCAGGGCCAGGCACATAGTCACTGCCTAGGTTTCAAGGAAAGCTTACAATCAAGAATCTTAGGACTGAGATAGCCCTGAGAAATCAACTGGTCAATCCACTTCTTGTACACCTAGCAAGTTATAGGCAGAACTGGGAAGTGGGATAAGGTAGGGCTCAGCCAAAGACAAGAATAAAAGATAATTTTCTTGCACTGGCTGCACTAGCTGCTCATTGGTCTGGTGGAGATAAGGGGAAAGGAGAGGAGTGATGGGAGAGGGGAAGCGTCTTCCCACCAATTAGACCAACCTAATTCCTGTTCCAACACGCTGAGCTTCACCGCTGCCCCCACAGCAACTTGGGTGTCCTGACCAGTGGGCTAGAGTCTCACCTTCCTGCTGTAGAATTTCAAGGCCTGGGTCTTTTCCCCAGGAAAACGTAAGTTTGCGGGTGAGGGGATGGACAGGTGCCCTTCTATTCATGCCACTTGTTTCTCTTCACTGCCCACTCCCATGCCCTTCCTGAGTTTCTGCCCCTCACAGAACCTTTGCTCCCTTCCTGAAACAAGGCTATTGCCTCTCTTAGCCCCTGTTTCCTAACTCTGGGTGTCCTTTTACCCCTAAGGTGGTCAGTGACGGCTGACACCCTGACTGGGCAACTGGGCTTCCCAAATGAAGTCCACAGAATGGCCCTTCTTGTTTCTGATACTTAGCCCCCTGACAGGGCCACACCTGCAATTCCTCAGGCTGGCTCCAGTCTGAACCTAGAATCCAGCCTAAGAGCTGTGCAACGTGTGTGTGAGGGTGGAAGGGGGGTGGATCCCAGCAGGGCAGAGATCCGAGAGTGAAGTAGAGGTGGGGATACTGTACTCTGCACTGAGTCTGCGCCTTTCCCGCAACTCTCGGCCACCCAATCCCACCCTTGGCCATCGTCCACCACTACCCCTCTCCAGCCCAGCTGCCAGGACATACGGGTCATAGGACCCAGAGGCGAAAACCTGACATTTCCGCTCCCGAGGACACGCCCCCCTCAAACACTGGCACCCCAACCCTGACTTTCGCTGTTCTGAGCCTTGGACCCCGGACCGAGGTCTGTAGCCAACCCACTTTCGCGCAGAGGTGGCCCCAGGGCGTCACGCCGGGGCAGCCGGAGAAATGAAAGTGGAAGCAAGCCTGGGTCTTGGTGGCTGGAGTGGGGAGGGGGGACGCTCTGGGCGCGGCGCTCACTCACGGGGTCTGCCTGGGTGGGTTAGTACGAGTCGTCCCTCCTCTGGCCGTGGGTTACATCCCCAACGCGCTGGGTCCCCTCATTTTGCTGGACCTCCCGCTCTGCCGGTTCTCTCGACAGTCTGTCCTCCTGCCCTGCCGGACCGCGGTCGCCCTCTCGCCCCCGAAGCGACGCCAGCTCCGCCCCGGCCCTCCCGGCCCCGCCACACTGTGGCCAAGGGGCGGGGGAAGGGGCGGGGAGTGAGGGATTCCCCCCCCCCCCACCCCCGCCCCAGCACAGACACACTCGCCGTCGTCGCCTTTCCGGAAAGTCCTTATCGAGCTCCTAACTTCTCATTGGGCAAAGACTTGCTGGCCCTTTCAGTGTCTGCTTGGCCTTCTGCCAAGGAGGCAGCCTCAGCTTTCCCTGCTGTAAAATGGGGACAAGTTCAGCCTCTGTCTGGAGCAGAAACAAAAGCGCTGCTAGATAATAGTGGTTTTCTTGCTCTCCCAGAATCATACGTGTTTTCACTTGTGCCTGAGCTCAGTAAAGGGACCAGTTCTGCCCTATATGTTTCTATATCCTCAGCTCTTGGCTTAGTGCCTGGCACACAGCAGGCACTTAATACCCACTTGTTGAATAATGAATGAATGCCTTTGGACTCACGAGGGAGTCCCTCGACCGAGCAGTGAAAAGACTGGCCCTGAAGAATGCTCAGATCACAGACCATCACCTCCTCCCCCACAAGGGCTGGGGTCCTTGCTCAGATTGGACTGGTTCTCCTCCCTCCTTACCTGAAGTCACCCCATTTCCAGCTGTTCCCATTTGGAATGTCTTCTTTCCCTCCTTCCTTCCAACTGAATCCAAACTCTTCAAGACCTGATCTGCTCTTCCCGTTTTTTCTACCTGGGTTCCTCCCCTGAGGGCAGACAGATATCTGACACCAACAACCGGTTACACTGTGGGACCCAGGCCCAGGGACCAGGTGACTGTCATGGGCTGGGAGGGAAGGTTGGAGGCCTTCTAGAGTGGGAGGGTCAAAGATGACTGGTTGGTTGCTGAAGTCACTCTGGTAGGGTGCAGGAGATGAGCAGGCAGGGGCAGGGGAGAGTTGGCGGCTGGAGGAAGGCCTTTACTGCAGCACAGATGCTTACTGAGCTTCCGCCCCTTGTGTCTGGATCTTCTGCTTGCTCTATGGCATGAGAACATGCTGCATCCTGAAGAATCCCAGCTGACAGAACTGAAGATTCTTTCTTTTGTTGAGCACCTATTTTTGCCTGGGCCTATAGTTCATTTGTTCTATCTCCCTCTGGGTTTCTTGTTGTGTGGGGTCCTTAACTTTACCTCAAAGCCCTATAAACATGTGCATGCTAGTATATGAAGAAGGGGTTCAAATCTAGTCTTTCTTTTGTTTGATACCCTAATCAATCCCCTTTATTAAGCATGACTCTGTACACTGAAAGCAGGGTATCAGGTGATGAAGCTGCCCCAGTTGCTGACCTCAGCTGACAACAGGTCAGCAAGGGGGACAACACACTGAGATAACAAAAGGTCAGAGGTCAGTCATCCGGAAGTGAGAACATGATGGGGAGCATTTTGTGAGAGTGGGTTAACTGCAGGAAACACGTGGAACACCCAAGCTGGGCACTTCGAGGAGAATTTAAAGAAGGCACTCTTTAGGGGTATAGTCAGGGTACACGGAAACCACACAGACAGGGCACCGCCAGGGGGTGGCCCGTCAGTGTTTGTTCTAGGCTGAAGCTGTCACCCCTTGCTGAAGGGGTGCTGGGAGGGAGCGGCAAAATGGGAGATGTGAGGAGGCTTCTGACCAACCAGAGCTGTGGCCTAAGCTCGAGGGGCATATCTAGCCCACAGCACTCATACTGCAAAGGACTGGGAGTTGAAAGGGGCCTTCCCGCCTCCTTTCCTCTGATTTCCAGCCAGGTTTCCCCATTGGCCAACTCCTACTCTTGAAGCCAAGAACAGGGCACCTGTTGATTTACCCACAGAAGTCAGCCTCCTGGGGCCTAGAGCCTGGTGGAGGAGGGTGGAGAGTGTATCTGGGGGCAATGGAAAGTACTTGGCACGTGACCTCGGACTTTTACTCACAGAGGAAACAGAAACTCCTTTGTGCTTTTCTTGTTCGGTTCTGAATGTTTCATAATTTCATTGTCATTTCCTCTTTAAACCATGGATGATTTAGAATGTGTTTTTTAGTTTCTTATCCTATGGGAGGTTTATGTTTCTTGAGCTGACTTCTAATTATATTGCATTGTGGTTGGAGATCATGGTCGGTAAGATTCTTTGGAATGTGATGTGACTCCTTCTGTGGCTTTGTACATGGTTATTTGCTGTACCTCCAGCTGGGTGTATAGGATGGGCAGGAATTTGCCTGGTGAAGAGTGAAAAGTACAGAATCTTACATTGTGAGAAATATGGCTGATCCATTTAGAAAGATCTTCAGAAGTTGCCAGCTCCCCTATAGAGCTATGGTGTTTGCCCATTATTAGCTGACAGGTTGAAGGGTTGGGAAAAGCCAGAGATTGCCCAGATCTCTTAAATACCTGTACCCCCTTCCTGTGGCTCTCTGTCTCGGCTAGAGTTATCATGTTTTTACAGGAGGCTCTGCTGGGGCTGAGAAGATCCAGAACTTTGAGAACAAGTTCCTGGCTTTCCCATGTATTAGTTGTGTGACCTTGAGTTCCTCCTGTCCTCCCTGATAGCATGCTGTAACCATACAGCACTGCAAGCTACATAAGACAGGCACTGTTCCTTGCTACTGTGTCCTGAGTATGACAAGTGGCTCAGATAAGGCCCTGTCTCTGAAAACTGCTTGGTGGAAGCTATTGAGAATCTAGCTCCTGCACAGTCCAGGAAAATAACTCTTCCATGGGAGCTCCAAGTGGCCCTGCTGTGTGCCTCTAGGAAAGCCTCTGCCCTGCTTTGGGCCTCAACTTTCCCCATCTGCACCACAAAAGCATCTTGCAGCCATACCATACTGAGTGCCTTATCAGGACCAGCTTCCTGCCCTTGCTTTGGTGGGCCTGTACCCAGTGACTCCACTGATACAGTATAGCCTCTCCCTGGGGACTTCCCAGCCCCTCCTAGGCCACAAAAATTCCCCCATCCCCACACTTCTCTCAGAATGAGTTATAGCACCCCCAGATCACCCCACCAAGCTTCTGGAAACTCCTGTAGCCTGATGGGACCCACCTTCTCCTTAATCTCCCAAGAAAAAGTTTCTATTTCAGTTTCTGCCTTTTCCTGCCCAGAAGGCAGTGTCTTTCATCCTGATACGTTTAGGAAAAAACAAAGAATACCCTCATTGCAATAAGAGGAATTGAGGTTAGACTTCCTTTAGTTTGAAAGACAATGTTGAAAAGAATGTGCATTAAAATTCTGTGTGAACTTGGACAAGGCATTTGTTCTCTCTGAGCCTATTTCCCCTTTTGTAAAATGTAAACAACAACAATATATGCCCCACAGAGGAGCTGTGAGGATCAGCAGGAGGCTGTGGTCAGTCTTTTTGGGGGTGCTGTCTTCAAACTCTCAGCAGGCTTTTGTATAGAAGAGGTGTTGCACTGTCCCTGTGGTCCTGGAAGATAGGGGGCAGAGACCTAGGGCAACATGAAGGGACAACATGAAGGCCATCCAACCACTTACTTTGGATGGTTGCACTGACTTTGAGGGCTAGGGGGTGGGGAGAATGTGAAAGCAAAGGTGGCCCAGCCTACCTCAAGATGGGCTTCAGAGGGTTTCAGTCCCCCTGAAGAGCAGAAGGGCCCTCTTGACTTTGAGAACCTAGGACTCAAGTGTTCTGTGCTCCAGGGTCACTCTTCCCTCATAGCTCCCTGCCCACACTATGAGTTGGAGGCATAGCCCTCACCTTTCCAGGTTTCAGGACTTCCATCCTGGGAAGAGAACCTCCGGAGGCTGTGGCGGAAGCCTGGTGTGCATATGGTTCTTAGGATGTTTCATAGCACCCCTCCCTCAACCTGACCTGTCCTACAACATAGCCCGCTGGACATTGCGCCCTACCCAGATGCATGCCCTCCAACCACTTGGGTTAGTTCCTAGCTCTGAGGTATCCCAGGAGTGGAGTCGATAGTTGGTGGCGGGGGTCAGGGGTAAGGGGCAGCAGCAGTTTTACCAGTGGCCCAGGCTCAGCCTTCCATACAACCCACCATGAAGCCTGAACAGGAAGTTCTGTCCAACCCTACCTCCTCTGCCACCTTGGTGCCTCGCTTTCAGCCTCTGGGGCTGCCTGCCTGGAGCATGACCCCTGTTCAAACCCTTCTCCTAAGGAAGCCTCTTCAGACTACCCCGGTCCCCATGGCACTTCCTTCCCCTACAGCATCCTTTCTCCAAGGGTTTGCAGTAACACCTGCCTTAGAGTCGCCAGTGGGGATGTTCCTTACAGAGGACCATCTGAGTCTGAGCAAGCCTGGAGATTGGACCATTACAGGAAGCACTGGGACTAGAGGAACAAGTGAATGATACTGTGGGCATGAAATCAGCAAAATCCAGAATGACAAAAAATTCTATATGCAGATTCTTAACACATAAATGTCAAGAAAACAAAAGAGATGAGGCAAAACCTGTACGTTAAAAGTGACTTAATATGGGATACTACTCAGCAATGAAACAAACCAGCTATTAAAACTTGTAACAACTGTCCTGGCTGCTGCGGCTCAGTGGGTTGAGTGCAGGCCTGTGAACCAAAAGGTCACTGGTTTGATTCCATATCAGGGCACATGCCTGGGTTGTGAGCCAGGTCCCCAACAGGGGGCGTGTGAGAGGCCACTGATTGATGTTTCTCTCCCACATTGATGTTTCTCTCCCTCCCTTTCTCCCTTCCTTCCTCTTTCTCTAAAAAATAAATGAGAGGCAACCACACATTGATGTTTCTTCTCCCTTTCTCTCTCACTCTAAAAAATAAATTTAAAACAACTGGTGAAATCCAAATAAATTCTGTTGTTTGAATTGTATTGTATTCATGTCAATTTCATGGTTTTGATAATTATACTATGGTTATATAAGATGTTAAGGGAACTCTATTATTTTTACAACTTCTATGTGTGCCTAAAATTATTTAAAAATAAAAGTTAAAAAAACTGACTTGGACAAATCTAGTTGCAAGGTGTAGACCTTGTTTGGATCCTGATTTAAACAAATCAACTGTAAAAAATGAAAGTTATGGGACAGCTGGGGAAATTTGAATATGACTATGCATTTGATAATATTAAGGAATTATTGTTAATTAATTTTGGAATTTTTTAAAGTACTTGCCCTTTAGAAATATAAGCAGAGGTATGTATGGATGAAACAATATGCGCTGCAGGATTTGGAGGGACCGTGGGTGGGGATCTAAATGAAACCAGAGTGTTGCCATGTGTTGAAAATGTTTTGTATTGGGTGATAGGGGCTTGGGGTTCATTATACTATTGGCTCTACTTTAGTAGATGTTTGAAAATTTCAAAAAGGAAATCCACAAAAGGCAGGGCCTGTCTTCTAGAGATTTTATTTCAGTACCCTTGGGATGGGCGCAGGAAGCTGCTGTTTAGCAAAGGTCTCCAGTGATATTTACACAGAAGACTAAGGTTTGACAGTCTGTGCGGTAGGCTGAATATCTGTGTCCTCCTAAATTCCTAGGCTGAAACCTAATCCCTAACGCAATGGTATTTGGAGGTGGGGCCTTTGGGAGGTCAGAGGATTGGCACTCTTATAAAAGAGACCTCAGAGAGCTTCCTTCCCTTTCTACCATGTGAGGATAGAGCTGGGAGAGGGCCCTCTCTGAATCAGGAGGAAGGTCCTTACCAGACACTGAAACTGAAGCACAGGGAGTGAAAGGGATTGGCCCAAAGATAAATAATGATAATACAAACAATTCATAGAAGGCATAAATCCTTCTAATATATCTTTGCTTGAGACGCATTTTCTCATTGCTTCTTATCAACCCTAGGAGTGGGGAGGTTTGTCTTTTTAGAGATGTTAAGTTGTCCTTCCCTCCAGAAGGAGGTGTGGAGTGTCAGGAAAGAGACAGTTCCCTTAAGGGGGAAGAAGATGTTGGATATGTTAGGGTGATACCCCAAACTCTGCCCTGCAGTTCTTCTGGGAGAACCCTTAGGTCCCTTCTTGACTTCGTTCCTGTTGGCAGGAAAATTGTGACCCGCGCAACCAGGAAGCAGCAATTCAAGTGTGGATGGGGTTCACTTCTTGGAGATTCACACTGTATGCCTGGAGTCTGGATTCCACAGTAAGTACAACCTATAACTTCCCACACTTGTTATCCAGCTTGTCACAGTGATAGGGAAGTCAAGGGTTAAAGATTTTAGTTTCAATTGAGAGGCTTAAGTGATTAATGCATGTGGAAAGCTATTATTCCAGGAACTGGAATACCTGACCTACTGACTCCAGGAGGTGAACAAGCAATTCAACTTTGTGTCCCAGAGGGTCTGAAAGCGATGGAGATGGTATCTGAGCTGTTGTGTCCCAGGGAGGGAATGTCTGTGAGGCAAATAAAGAATTGTTGATCAACAGATACAGAAGTGCTAGGAAAGTTGCCACCCTAATGCAACTCTTACCCAGTTAACCTTTTTTCCAAACCCCTTACCTACCCTTTCTTATAAAAATGTTGGCTTAAGATGAAATGTTAAGATGGTTTTTGAGGGTGTACAACCTGCTGTATTCTCAGATCTCTGGCATCTGAATAAAGTGCCCATAAAGATTCAATCCTTGTTTCTACTTATTGGTTCTGGTAGTGGCAGGCAGCATGAATGCTGACTTTTCTGGTTTCAATGGGATTGTATTTGGAGCTTTTTCAAGAAGCAGCTCTAGGAGCATAGCTTTGCCCAAGGCTGAGGGAACTAAGGGTGTGCTCTTCTCTTCCAGGAAGTCTTCTGCCCTACACCAGCTGCCTGGAATCAACCCTCCTCAAGGGAAAGCGCTTGACATAGAAAGTTCTTAATTGCTTTTCAGATATGCTCCTTGGTTGAGCCCTTGAGATTCTGCCTTTCCCTTTGGACTATAAACCCTGAAAAGTGGGCTCTTGTTTATTTTACTGTCTTCCACGGGACACTGTAGCAACTCCTGACAGTTGTAAGGAACTTTCTTGTTTATAAAACACTTTCACCACTTCTGTCATTTTTGAGCCCTGCAACGACCCTGGGAAGTGAGCATTGACTTCAAACTGTGCAATGACTTGGCCAAGAAGCGTAGCCTGATACTGAAGCATAACTGGGACTCAAATCTAGGCCTCCTCACTCCAGTCACAGGTCCACCACCTACCCCACACTGCCTGAGTGCTTAGCAGATATACTGTTTAAGAGCTATCTCATATGATCCACCCAGTAAGTTAGGGGAAGGAGAACAAATCGGTTGGCAGGGGGGCTAGAGACATTTCTAAAAATGTTCTCCTGGGAACGTGGATGATAATGCAGACATCTGTGCCTAGATCCATGCTAAAGCAATTAACAGCATTAAGTTCCCTGACCATCCTCAGTAAACTGACATCACCTTAGATTTCTTGCTCCCTCTTTCTATACCCTTGTGCAATCTTTTGGGGCAGGTCATATTCCACACAGTCTACAGATAGTACCCAAGAGAGAAAGTCATTTAGTGTGAGCTGAGGGGAGAAAAGGAGAAAGAGATGGGAAGGAGACCAAGTACACAGAGGAGAATGGATTCAGGAAACCAAAGGCTATCTGAGGGTCACTTGGTTTATAGAGTGGTCACTCTGGGAAGAAGGCACAAGGTAGATCAGCACTGAGATACCCAGAGCTTCTCTAACCTTGACAGCAACTCCCTCTCCACAGGGGCATCCAGAGGACATAGTGCAGTCTGCTGGCTCTAAGACAAATTGAGTCGGGTGAGGAAGTTCCAGCCAACCAATCCCAGCTCCAATGGAGTGTGTCTCCCAGCCTAGCTCTGTAGCTGTTGTCATCCATCCCTTCACCTGCTGCCTACCAGGCTCTCATACATCAGTCCCCTCTCCTCCTCACCATGGGCAAGAGCAAACGCATACAGGATGGGTGGAGAGCTTCAGCTCTACTGGCAACACACAGCTCTCTATGCAGTTATGGGACCAGGCACAGATAAACCAGGGCAATGGGTAATCCAGCATTTGTCTCCAGGGGTCATGAGCCTGGGGAATTCTCAGTTCTCACAATCAAACATGGAAGCCATCTGGACTCCATGTGTTTGGGAAGCCCTCTGCATTCCTTTCTTATCCCTCCAGGTCTTCTCCCAAGACGTACTAGAAACAGCTAGTCTCCTCACAGAAATCTCTCCTAGAAGCAGACAATAATCAAATCCTTGCTCTTCAGATATCTTCCAGTTGGGTTGCCTGGGACCAAAATGCAGAGAAAACTTGCAACAAAGAGATAGAAGAAATGTTGCTGCCAATGCCCTGTGTGACATTGGGGAGGTCATCTCACCAGGTTTGGGGCCTTTTTCCTCAGTTGTAAAATCACTAACTTATTGCAGGGGTTCCAAAATGAGGCTGAATCTCAAAATTGACTGGAGAACTAAAAAAAAAAAAAGTTCCCATGCCCCACCCTAGACCAAAAGAATCTGTATTTCAATGGTGGGGCCCAAGAATTGACATATTTCACAAGTTCTTCAGGTGTGATGTCTTGCCAGGCAGGAAAACTGTATTTGGTCTTTTTCAGCTGTAAACTGTTTAATGAGGTGACAAGGAATTAAATAAGTAGATGTCTATAATCAAGAGTAACTTGGTGTCAGATAAGCCATCCACAAATAATCAGGCAGGCCCTGCACCTTGGCCTGGAACTCCAAGTGTCACCTAGCTCCTGACCCGGATGTTGGTTCCCAGGCCCTGGGTCTCCCTAGTTGTCTGCCCTCACTCCTCCCTCTCCTTGCCCGGATATGGGCACAAGGTCTACCTAGCTGGAGATTAAGGACAGGGAGAGAGAGAGAAAGAAAGAAAGAGAGAGAGAGAGAGAGAGAGAGAGAGACCGAGACCGCTCCAACTTGTATTCTGTGGTCTGGGTTTAACCCAGCCTTACCCTCCTTGCTCCTACCCACTAGTTTGTGATTCCAGCCTTGAGATTCCCAAGTTCCTAGTGCCATACTCTCTGGAATGATGACCATAACTCAACCCTCTTTAAATTCTTGGAAGAGAGTTTCTGATGTTGGTGACATAACACAGGAAAAAATAACAGAAGAGAAACTTGTGTTCTATAAAGAAGGTCTGTTCCAGAAGCAGAAGGTCCTACTTCCTCTGTATAAGAGATGTGTGCTTTAAAAAGGTAAATCTATAACAAAGATTCAGAAAGATTGGCACTTTTATTCACTATTGATGGAACTGTATAAATTGAAATCACTTCCTCTGGGATATCCTGATAATGTGTAAGGCTTCTCCCCTCCCTTTCAATAAAAGCCTTAAAAATACATGTGAAAAGGAAAAAAGGTAAATCTGACAGCTACTATTTTGCACTTTTATTATGTGTGATGCATAATGCTGAGTACTCTATGTATACTATGTAATTTGATCCTTCACTTTTGAGATAGGACTATTATTTTTTTATTTGCAGATAAGAGAACACAACGGCTTAGAGAGGCTGAGCAACTTGTCCAAAGGCAGAGCTGGGATTCTAATTTAGACCTCATTCTTAACATCTATGATACTGTCTCCTCAATGTCCTCATTTGTAAAATGGGAGTAATGTTATCCTCATGGTCTTGTTGCGAAAGATCACATGGAAAAAACTGAGATGGTGGAAGCGGTCTGATGGAAGTCATGCACCAAGTGAGGCTCAGCAAAACACCTCTCTGCTCCCTCCCTTTCCCTGCAAAATCAGTGTCAAAATATCAGATCTGTCAGCTACTTCCCACCTGACCAGAGGCAAAGCCAAAATGGGAGAATAAATGTGGGCTGAAGAAATAAGAATGCAAGGTGGTGATTCGTGCTAAATCATGAAGGTAGGAACAAAAACAACAAAAGTGATCTGGGAATCACAGTGACCCAGAAGTAGTGATATTTCAAATCAAGGCAAGGATTTTGGGGGTGGGACAGGGTGGTTGAAATGGTAAATGAAACGCTTGATAGGATGTCACTTACCTCTGATTACCGCCATGGCAGGTGTAGAAGTCCACTGAGAAAAGTATTGGGTTGGCCAAAACGTTCATTTGTTTTTTTCCATAAGATGGCTCCAGCAGTGCCTAGTTGTCTTTAATTTCATTCGAAATAATTTTGTTAGATTGCATTGTGACAGCTGTCGTTTCACCATGCATTTGAAAAAACACCAAAATTGGGGAATTATGGTATAGCCATTTTAATACTGAAGATGGTAGAAAATAAGCAACATTTTTGGCATATTATGCTTTATTAGTTCACAAAAGGTAAAAACTCAACTGAAATGCAAAAAAAAAAAAAAAGATTTGTGCTGTGTATGGAGAAGGTGCTGTGACTGATTGAATGTGTCAAAAGTGGTTTGCGAAGTTTTGTGCAGAAGATTTCTCATTGGACCATGCTCTGTGGTCAGGCAGACCAGTTAAAGTTGATAGAGATCAAATTGAGAGATTGAGAATAATCAACATTATACCACGTAGGAGTTAGCTGACATACCCAAAATATCCAAATCAATAAAATTGTTGGTGAAAATGAAAAATGTGTCTTATTTTATGGAAAAATCATATGGACTTTTTGGCCAACCCAATATCACATCTTTTGGGAGGGACACAGGTTCTAGACAATAGAATCAAGATTCACATCCAGATGTGATGGGAAGACTGGGCTGAAACCAGCCAGATGAAATGAAATAGGGATATGTGTAGAGGCCCCAGTCAAAAGTTCTAGGTAGGAAAAGCCATGTTTGACAGTGGATCATGGGAAAACAGGTGAGGGTCGGAGTGAAGAAAGGGCAAGGTAGAGGAGTCAGTAAGGTGACTTAGTGAGTGGCAATGTGCAAAGATGACTGCTGGGTGGACCATACCTACTCTCAAAGGACTGCAATCCTAAATACACTCTGGTCACGCACAAGGCTATCTTGGGCTCAAATCCAGGCCCCAACTGTGAGGCAGATGTCGGTGAGTTAGCCTGTCCAGAAGTATGGGCTGGGGCTTTGGGTCATATAGAGGGAAAAGGGAAGGTTGTTTAATCTGCTGAAAAGACTCCAAAGGAACTTGAGAACTATCTTTATACATCAGCAGGAGAGGCTGTGAGGCAGAAAAGTGGGGGGCTCCAGCTATGGTGGGCAGAACAAAGCCCAGTGAGGGGAGTGAGAGGTGGCTGGATCTCGGTACAGGGTTGGGCAGATTTGCTACCTCTCAGAGCTGTCAGCTGGCAGGATAGAGAGCTCCTGGACCATGGAAGTTTTCAAACAGCTTCCCACTGGTTTGGGATGCTCTAGAGGGCTGCTGCGATGAGTGTGAGTGGGAGGTTAAACCAGGTTGGCCAGGGATTTTTCAGTCTTTTTTGGAAGCTGTTTCTTCAAATGACAGCTTATGGGAAGCCCATTAAATAAAACACTGTTTCTCTTGTTGAGTTGGGGGTAAGGACCACACTCCCAGGGTCCCTACCTCTAAGGAACTGTTGGGATCTCTTCAGTTACAGTTGAAAGCTGGTGACTGGACAGTCTCTATGGTCCTTTTTAATGTTAAGACTTGGTAAGCCAAGATGAGAGCTTGAACATGCTAGGCTGCTACTTTAAATTAATCGTCTCGCTCCAAAAGTTTGTTCATTGTCTCCTAGTTCTTTCTGCTTATAAACCCTGGACCTGATGCCTCCTCTGATGGCCCCTGGGCTTTGTTTTCTACCTGTAGCCTCTGCAATGAGAACATAATAAAATGGCCACTCCTTTAAACACTTTTAAACATAATAAAAGGTGTTTTCTAGGGCTAGAACTCTTTGGGCAAGAGATGCTTGTAGACACAGGTGGTGTGAATTGAGCAGTCACCCACAAAAAGCTTTTTCAACATCTGCTGCTACCTTCTCTCTCTATGTCAGGCTTCATGCTGGACACTGGGCATATGATGTCCAGTAAGATAAGGTCCCTATCTCTGAGAAGTGTCCAGTCTATGGGAAAGAGTCTTGTAATGGAGCACAAAATGCTGAGGAAGCACGGGGGAGCACGTGACAGGGCGGGGACAGCATGGAGGGGGTACATGTCAGGCAGGCTCTGGTAGAGATGTTTCAGTGGAACTTTAGAAGACAAGTAAGAATTAACTAATGAAGGGGAAAAGGACATTTGAGGTAGGCAAAAGTATTTAAAAAGATCAGAAGAGGCAAGAAGGGTACAGTGCATTCAGGAACTGCCAGTCATCCAGAATGACTGGAGCGAAGGGAGTGGGTGGGAGCCCAGAGAAGTCACCAGGGACCAGATCCTGAAGCTCTAGTGAGCTGATTCAGAGGGACTTTCTTCTGAAAACTCTGGGGAGCTTGGGATGATTCAAAACTGGTTTGAACCAATTTTTCTTGTAACTCTTCCAGTTCCCTAGGTTTGAAGAACTCAGAGTAACCCTATGAATATGAGGGCTGAGCCTGCTCAGTGGACGTTACAAATGACTTCATTGAATCTGGAGCATGGACAGTCACTTTCCATTTCCGCCTTTGCTTCCAAGGCAGGCAGCAACCTTCAAGTCATCTCTTCCCTTTTCGTGCACCAAGTCTCTTCCTTAGCAGAATAGAGATAGAAATGCTGCCCCCAACTTGTCACATTAGGAGAATTACTAAGACCAAAGTGCTCCATGTAGCAAAGAAGAGCACAAAAAGTCCTTAATTAGAACACAATGCCTTCTGAAATAAAGTTTGGGGGAATCAGAGATGTGCGATGCGTGCAGCTCTTCTTTAGCTGACAGCAGGAAAACTGACACACATTCTTGGACTGTGGGCTGGCTCCGGAGTCACCAATGACCTCTTAAGGCCTGATTTCACTGCTGGAGCTGGGATTGGGGTAACCGAGAGATTGCCCTCTTTTTCTGAGCTGGAGGTGGGGAAGAACGGGGGATGGGCACAAGGACAGCAACAGCACATCTCACCAACCAGCAGGTTCCTGCCCACCTCATAGGGTTCTTGGGAGGATTGAGATGATCCATGTGAAGGGCTTAGCACAGTGCCTGGCAGGTGATACGTCCCAGTAATAAATGCTGGCGGTTAATGAATATATATTGTGAGGCCAGCTCTGAATTCACAGGGCCTCCTCACATGGAAGACATATCCTTTGAGACTTTAGTATTGTCTACCTGTTACTCCCTATGAAGCCCAAGCGCTTCATGCCAGGTACGATGGTCTGTCAAGATTTGCATTCCCCACAGTACCCGGCAGTGTTCTTGAACTCTCCTTGCTCCTCTTCTGAGATGGCACTGGTCAGTTTGCCTCCTAGCATAATTATGCATGTCAGTGTCTCACTTGCTGACCTGTGAGCTCCTCAAGGGCAAGGATAGAACCTTTACTTCTGGGCCCCGAAACAAGTATGCTGAGCTTGGCCCTGCTTCAAGGCCTCAGCACTTGCTGTTCTCTTTACCTGGCACTTTTCCTGAACTCAAATATCGGCTGCCACCTCTCTCCTGACCAGTAAGTCACTACTTCTACTCCACATTCAATTACATTATTCTTTTTTATTTTCATAGCATTACCAGTATTTGAAATCATCTCATTGTGTTATTCATCTTCTCCACAAGCATATAAACTCCATGACAAGAAGGGCTTTATTTCCTGGCTTCCTATACCTGTGCTTGACATGTAATAGGTGCCTACTAAACATTTAGCTGGATCAGTGCTAAATCAAATGACTGGGAAGTAGGCATTTGTATCTCTTCTCCAAGGCTGAACAAAAGGTCAGTATTATGGAGACTGCAAACAAAAACAAAAACAAAACACAACTCCCTGTCCCCTTCCCCCCAAAAAAACCAAACCAAACCATGTGGCTACGGCTTCCAAACTGTTCGGAGAAGAAAAAAGTAGCAGCATAAACCTCCTGAGAGGAAGACAAGGTAAACTATGCCCTGGTGCTAGGTGAGGAGGCACAGAATCAGAGGCAGAGAGGCACAGGAAGTGGCTGGAACAGAGCTTGAGATCAGGGCTTTTCCTACTCATCTCCGTGTCAGCACCTAACACGGCGGTGGCAGAGTAGGTGTTCTGGGAGTGACCACTGAATCGCTTTGAGTGGTCAACCCAGCAGAATGGTGGCTTACAGAGACTTTGTATATAATTTGATAGCTTGGTTTACAAATATTCCTACTCAGTAAGTTCTCAATCTATGTGTGTTAAGACAGGGGTCCCCAACTTCCATGCTACGGACTGGTACTGGTGCCAGTGCAGGCCTGTTAGGAACTGGGGCCATACAGTAGGAGGTGAACTTGAATGTGATGTGCTTGAATCATTCTGAAACCATCCCCCCGACCCCGGTCTGCAGAAAAATTGTCTTCCACGAAACTGGTCCCCGGTGCCAAAAAGGTTGGGGATCACTGTAGAGATGCTCTCAAATTCAGAGTATTTAAACATAGGCATACACACAAGATAATGTTTTGGCTAAAATCCATGCCACTTATTTATTCAATAAACAACTGAGTATCTTCTATGTTCCAGCCCATGTTCTTAGCACTGGGAATGGAGATAAGCCCTGGCCCTCAAGGAGCTCACAGTCTAGTGGGGGCAGAAGACACATAAATATAATGTAGAGTGTGCAAAGGGGACCACTGTGGGAGGCAAGGGGCAGGGGAATCGATTCTATGGTTAATGTCCATAGGTAAAGAAGACCTGTGTGTGTGTGTGTGTGTGTGTGTGTGTACATACGTGTGTGTGTGTGAAGAACACATAAGGCAATGGTTCTCAAAGTGTGGCTGGTGAATTACCTACATCTGAATCATCTGGAGCACATATTAAAATGCAGATTCCCAGCACTTTCTGCAAAGATAATGAATGATTCAGCAGGCTGCAGCTTGGGACTTGGGAATCTGCATTTTGAAGTGCTCAACGTACTTTACTTCAACTTCAAGTCTGAGAGCTTGTGAGAGAAGGTTGGCTCATTCAGCTGGTATGAAGAATGATCTGCACATCCGAAATGCTCATTTGTGTTGGTCTTTAGTGATAGGCAGGGGGAGCAGAGAAGAGGAAGGGAGTCGACATTTGTTAAGCTCTACTATAGTCTGTAAATTAATTTAATCCTCACAAAATTCTATGAGGTAGATATTATTATCATCCCCATCTTACAGATAAACAGAATTAGAGTTTTAATAATTTGTTCAATATTATAGAGCTAATGAATTGCAACACTGACATCTGAACCCAGATTCATTTACCTCTAAAGCCTGTCTACTTCCTATAACACTATGTTGCACCAGGGGAGAAATTTACTGATTAATGTCACAATTTTCTTTTAGGTCTTTGCCAGATCTTGCTAGGTAAATAGAAAGAACAGCTAGATGTTGCTTTGGTCATGTCCAATGTAACTTGGCAAGTGGGGACTTAGGGAAATGCTGGGAGGAACAATTACATGAGCAGCCAGTTCTTATTTCTTTTCTCATCGTTTTCTCACCCTCGGGTGGAGGTGTTATGAAAATGTACTATGGCTAGGAACCAGGTCCATCTGGACGGAAAAGCAAACATAGACAGATACCCATGACAGCAGCTGCACCTGATGCCGAAAATTCCTTGGGACTCAAAACACCCAGACTCAAGTTTCTCAAAAAATGAACTGTCAGGACCAGACGTAGGTCCAGAATTTGCATTTGGAAAAAGCTTGGTCTTTAGAGAAATTTTGAAAGACTAGCAGCTTTTCCAGGTTAAACGAACAGTATTTGTCTCTTTCTATATACAGTCTCAGAGGTACAACAAAATAGACATGGCTCAGAAAATAATGGAAAGTCCAACCCTGTTTAAAGAACTTGGTGGGAAGTCCAACGCCATTTAAAGAACTTGGGGACAGGTCCAACCTCTAATGAAGAAAACAAACACACACAGAAAGGGTAAGTACTGGTTATAGTCCCCCTCACCATATTCAGCGCCATACAACCAGATCTCAGGCAGCAGCAAAGTGGAGCATGTTAGAGCAAGAAAGGGAAAGGCACGGTAAAGCCAGCGGACAACAGTGGTGGGGGGTGTGGTGGGACCTCGGGTTCAGGAGGCTAGTGTGTAACCACTCCCCCTCTCCTGTCACGGAGCTTGGAGCCACAACACTGATACGTCAAACCACAAGAGAGTTTCTACCGCTGGAGAGCTAGCTCCTTTCTCATTTTTGGTGTTTCAAGCAACTACTTAGTCCAAAGGTGAGTTCTGATCAAATCAGCTTGCAGCACTGACTCTATGGACAGCAGCAGCTTGTATGTCACTGCTGAGTGTAACAAAGATTGTAAGCCAGATTTTATTTTATCACTCTATTTTCTCCCCACCCAATCTAGCTTGACTTAGAGTTGTTAAAAAAAATAATACACAAAAACATGCAAATCTGGATCAATCCTTTCTTACAAAAAACTTGATTTATTTACACTGTACTGATTCATCCCCTCCAAATACACAGCTTCTGAGAGGCAGAGTTAGAGGAGCAGGTTTAAACAAATCATGGTTTAAAAATGTGCAGGCACTGTGCCTGTGTGTTTAAGTATACCTGAAATATGCTGACACTCCAAACTAGCTACACTAAAGGCAATTCAGGGGGCATCTAGATGAAGTCTTAATCCTTTCTGCAATACCTGGTTGTTCCAGAGTCTAAACAGGATATTTGGGTGATGCTTTTGGCCAGCCAGCTAGCACACGGGAAGAGTATGTAAAGCCCACATCTAACTATATAGCAAGTCTTCAAGTTTATCCTGTCACAAGTTTATAAAGATGAGGAACTATGTGCAATTGGGAACTGTGCTGTCACAATGCCCAGAATGCAAATGCACTTGTAACAAAATGTTACAATGTGTACAATCAAGTCAACCATCCTGTGGGATTCTTGGGATCCTTGGCTGTCTCTGATTATGACCTCAAACACTTATAAAGGAAACCTCAAGTATGCTGAGATATAATTATCAGAATGTCTGGGTATCTTTGTTCCTGAATGTTAAGTATTAGGGTTCACCTCTGTGATTTCTTCTTGCATAAGCACACAGCACAACTCCTTAGAGACTGTTCATTACAGAGTCAAACTTCTGAGAGTTCTGGGGGTGGGTGTGCTCTAGGCTACCCCAGAGGTCAGCAGACTCTGCAAGGAGCCAGCGCTTACAGCTCTAAGTCTTATCCTGCTTCTGGGCACATTTCAGTTCCGCTCCAAGTCCACTTTGCTCCAGTTCAGCAATGACAGACATATATTTGAACTCGTTCGGTCTGAAGTTAAAGGTCTCCACTAGCCTGTAGGTCTCCTTCCGATCAGTGGCATAGAAGAGTTGAACTTGGTTGGCAATGCACTGTGCCTCAGCGACATTCTGTAAGCAAGGTAAAAAGAACAGTGAGGTCCTTCCCTGCATGGGACCATAAAGCTCTGTATTTGAGCCCTGTGGCAAGTGACCCTCAGCCAGGAGTCACTGCTTTAGGAATCGTCCCCAACTCCTTGTACTCCCAAGTTAGGTGGTCCTTCTCTGTGTACCCAAATCACCCCATGCTTATCTGTCATAGCATTTATCACACTGTATTGTACTTGTCTTTTCCTGTTCTTTTTTTGTCTATCTTTCCTAGCATGAATTCCTCAAAGTATGTGTGCTTGTTTTACACCCCTGCACATAGTGGCATCTGGTGAATGTCTGAATAAATTAATGCATATGTTCAAAATTTTCCTCTTCATTCAGTTCCTTTATCACCGTTATTTCAAGGGGGACAAAAGGAACAACAGTTACCCAGCTCCAAGAACAAGTTTGTGAGCACTAAGTTCTTGACTAACCAGGCACTGACTCAAGTAAAGCCTGTTCCCGATACCAGGTCAGTGAGAAAACGAGTGCCAAAGCCAGCTGTGACAGTTTACATTCTGCCCACAGATTCTATGGCACCCCACTTTGACGGAGGCCAGTTTCCCTTTCCTTGTGTGCAGGCTGTATTTACTGACTTGCTTCGAACAGAGTGCAGTGGAATGACAGGATAACTTTTGCTATTAAGTCACAAAAGACATTGCAGCTTCTGTTCTGCTATCTCTCTTCAATTGCTTGCTCTGGGAAAGTCAGCTGCTACGTCATGAGGATATCATCGCAAAGAAATGAGACCTCCTGCCAATGGCCATGAGAGTGGGGTCAGCTTGGGCTGGGTCCTCCAGCCCAAGCGCCCTTCAGATGACTGTTGCCCTCGCCAACATCTTGACAGCACCTTCATGACAGACTGGGCCAGAACCCCCAGCTATGCTGCTCCTGAATTCCTGACCCACAGAAACTATGAGGTGATACATTTTTGCTTTAAGCCACTAAGTTTGGAGCAATTTGCTGTGCAGCCATTTTTAACTAATACACCAGCAAAGTCCCAGAGAAGAAAAGGGGCCACGTTCTTAAAAGCTCAGAGGCAGGGAAATGGTCACCAGACCACTCTATGTAACAGAGGTGGGGTTAGGACATAGGTTACACTCATGAAACCTTACATAAGAGTTATTTCAAGCAACTCTTGCTTTTGCTACCTGTACATTCTCCAGTCCTAGCTAGTCAGAGGCACTTACTCACTGTGTTCATATGGCCAAAACTCAACCCCAAAGGATAATGAAAAATTCTCACTAAAACTGACTGTCAAAAGTATGCTATGTCTAGCTACAGAATGAGGAAGTTGGGTTTATAAATACCCTAGGCCACTTTATCTCCATTCTCTCCTGTGGGGCTCTCAGCTCATTTTCTCACAAGCAGGCACTAATCTCTGAGACTAGATCTTCAATCGAAAGCTTTTTTCCAAAATGCTGGCTATTTCAAATTAATAGAATTTCAGAGCTGGAAGGGGCCTCAGAGGCCACCCAGTGCTCATTTAATAAGCCAGGAAACCAAAGCAAATGAGGTGCAGGGATAGGCCCAAGGTCATGTGGGTAGCAAGTGGCAGAGCCACGATCAGACTTCTGGACTCCAGGCTGGTACTCCCTCTACTTCACCCTGATACTGTTTCAGGTGGGGCAAGATAATTAAGATCATTAACTCTGCTTCATCAATTTTACCTTATTATACTCGAACATGCCCCAAGAGGAAACAATTTCTAAAGCAAGTACATTGCCATAACCCAAGGCAGATAGCACCATTCTCTGAGTCCATGAACAGTAGGGACTCTGACAATTTTTACTTGAGGATTAGGATGGTGGAGGTAGGGGTTATCTCTGCTGTGTTCACTCTAGAACAAAGCTGTTCCAACAGCTGAGTTGTCTTACGGGCTCTGCGGAGGTGTCCGAAGTCGCTTCACCTGTATTTCAGCTGTTCTCTCCTAGGTTTTACATAGATTTTGTTTGGATAAAGGGTTCCTCCCACTAGTTAGACCACCACTAGTGTGGTGGGTAGAGAGGTAGACTAAGGGAGCTATGTGTATCTGTCTCTTGAGGGTTATAGAAAGAACCCAGCTCCTTATTCACTCCCTGCCTTTTGCTCTCTTAACTCTCCATGTAAAGCAATAGTCTCTCTTTCCAAGACCCAAGAAGATAAACATGTTAACTCCCTGTGTTGCTCAATAAGGAGGTGTAACAACAAACATGATTTCTCCTCTTTCATATTACACTTCTAGGTTTCCCACCACAGTAACTCCTAACACCTCTAGTTCTGTACAGAAGCTCCTTGAGTAACTTTTATTCAGTGATGTTTTGTTGTAACATTGATGAGATGCTACAGGAGCTTATCTGTTGTGCACATCAATTAGCCTGTGGTGAAAGGGGTTTTGTTCTATGTCATTCTGCTGCAGTTCCAAGAACCTATCAACAACATAAAAAGAGGAGTTACTTTACTTTACTAGACATTCACAGTCAAGTTGACTTCACAAGGTAAACCACAGGGTGGGGCAAAAGTAGGTTCACAGTTTGAGTACACGCAACACAGAGTTTATTATTGTATTATTATTAACTATTGCATTGTTTTCCATAGGAACAACTGTAAAGCTACTTTTGCCCCACCCTGTATATATTTCCTAGTGTGCTGTTGAACGTTGTAAGACCAGGAAGTAAATTTTAATGACGAAGGGAACTGTGTAGCAGTTTGAGACCAACAGAGTGAGGTCGTCAAAACACCAACGTAGAAGGCTCTCTCCGCTGACCCAGAGAGTGCACGCACGCTCGAGGCCGTCCCCTGCTACAGACCAGAAAGTAAAGCGCACTCTCCAGGTCACTCACTCCTTGGGTTAAATCTTCAACCTTGTCATTATTGGTGACGATGTCCCCCCAAATCTCAATCTGCAACACCCATACTTTGTCTACTGTTTCCTGTCTTTTAAGCTCACCTCCACCTTCAAAAATTTTTTTATTCCACTAAAACTCACAATTCTGTCTTTAACCTCTCTTATGTTTTCACTTCCCTGTTTATCTGGCTTGCATTCTATGGTCAACAATTATAATCACTCCTGTGCTTTAACCTCCTGGTTTCTATTTTACTTCATTGTACCAGTTGGCTAACCCATAACTTTCATTACATCCAACTCTCAGCCCTCTCTTTCTGTGCCTGTACCCACACAGCCATTCTGTCTCTGATTTTTCTAGGCCACAGGCAGGCACACGCTTTCTGTAAAGGGACAGACAGTTAATATGTTAGGTTTTATGGGCCCTGGAGTCTTTGTTGCAACTACTCTACTCTCTTGTAGAGGTGGAACAGCCAGAGACAATATGTAAATGACAACCATGGTTGTGTTCCAATAAAACTTTTTCTACAGACACTGAAATTTCAATTTCGTATACTTTTCTCAGGTCATGAAATATTATTCTTCTTTAGCCCACCCTCCCCTGCAACCATTTAAAGATGTAGAACAAATTCTTAACTCATGGGCCTTCTAAAAACAGACAGTGGAGTGGGTTTGGTCTACAGGCTACATGTAGTTGGGTGACTCCTGTCCCAGACAGTAATTTCAGACTTTCTCTTTTCCACACTAACATTCAACACCTCTATTCTTCCTACCTCACTCTTAGACCTTTCCTTCTTTTCACTAAGCCAACCAGAGAGAATTTCTACAGGCCACCACCTCCGCTATCCATTTAAATGCATTTGTGTCCTTATATCCTGGCTTTGCTTCTGCTGCTCTATTCACCTCATTCCCACAATTACCCACTTGAAAATATCACTTCAACAATCCTCCCCTTTCTCCTCATTACCAACATTTTCCTCTCTTCTTGGTCTTTCCATCAGCACACAAATATTATTTCTTCCATAAATAAAACAAAAGCACTCTCATTCCTACTTCTCCCCTCCGGCTAATGCCCCATTCTCTCCTTCCCCTCAGAAAAAACCCTTCCAAAAACTTGTTTATGCTGACTCTAATTTCTCTTTCCATCCTCTCTTAAATGCACCCCAATTAAGTGTTGACCCTACTGCTCATTTGAAACGTCCTTTGTAAAGGACCCCTTGACTTCCATGTTGTAAAATGTAGTAAGTTCCCTCCCAGTCCTCATTTCATTTTCCCTACCAGCAAATGAGATGTGGCCAGCGGCACATTCCCTACTCCTTCAAACATTCTGTCTCAGATTGCAGGGCATTCTACCATCTTCGTTTACTGCCTATGTCATTGCTCCTTTTAAATCTTTGCTGATGCTTCAGCATCTCCACTGGGCTCAGTTCTTAGACCTCTTCTCTCTTTTATCTCCGTTTACTTCCTTGGTGATTTCATTCAGTCTCAGGGCTTTAAGTAATCATCTGTTGCTGATAACTCCACATTAATATCTCTAGCCTGGACCTGTCCTCCGAATTCCAGGCTCATGTATCTAACTGCCTACTACTTGGAAATCTAACAGGCATCTCAGATTTAATGTGCCCACAAGTGGGCTACTGATCTTCTTTCCAAAGCTTTTCTATCCGAAATCTTGTCTATCTCAGTTAAGGCCAACTTGATTTTTCTGGATAGGATTTTGGGTAACTTCCAGTTGAGTGTGATGGGTGAAAGGAAGAATAGGAGAAATGGGACTGACAGTTTCAGGAATAACAGGGAAGTAGAGTCCCAACTGTGTCCAAGACTTGCGACTTACAGATACTGTGAACTACTAGCTGAGGGCCATCACTTTTTCCTTCCCTGTATGCAGCTGGTGAAGAGAGAGGAAAAATAAGTGGGTGTTGTAATAAAAAATCTCAGGGAAAAGAGGCATGAAAGTGGCCAGTATCTGAAGACATCCTGAATTTAAATGTTGCCAGATAAATGCACCTAAAATGAGCAAGATCAGACAAACAGGTTGTAGAGTAATCACGAAACTGCTCCTAACTCTGGATATGCAGACAGAACAAACACAATGGGGCTGTGGTTGATGCTCTATTCCAGGGAATGGGAAGAGGGGCAAAGGAAGTCACTGTGTACGAGGAATGTTGTACATGTGAACAGTATGGAAGATAAAAGATTGAAAACTATTCTAGACTTTGAACTCTTCTCTACACTTAAGCAGCCATTTACTTGTCCATAGTCTCTTACCTAAAACCTCTAGGGCCAGATATGTTTTGCTGAAGTCAGAATTTTTGAATTTTAGAAAGGTAGCAGGTGTAGAGTGTATTCAGAGTGTCTGGACTTCAAAACTATGAAGTGACTGAGAATCTGTACTAACTTCAAGTCTTGGAAGAGTTTGAGCAAGACCTAATTATTGTCAACTTTAAGTGAGAAACAAATTCATATAGCTCTCATGAATTTTACCTCTCCTGAGCTTTTGCAGAAGAATAATACCTTCAGGGCTACTAAGTAAATCCAAACAAGTAAAAGTTGATTCTTACCAGAAATGTAGAATCCATTTCTGCTGTCATCAGTACTATGCCCTTTTCTTCCTTAAGTTCAGGGTAGTGATATAAAATCAGCTGGCTGGCTGCAGCTTCCCCTCGGGTCTGTAAGGAGGAACACTTATCAAGGCTCAATAAGGTACTACCACAACAAAACTGCAATTTCAGAGCGATAGAGTCTGGAGGAAATTCTGGCTCTTATCAGCCCCTTGGGTGTCCAGTGAGTTGGAGGACTGGTAGGTGGGGGATGGTGAGGCCTGCCAAGGCAGGGTGAAAGTGACAGTTTGCACAGTGTTATTTGTGTCTTCAATTGAAAAAGGTTTGGCTCTTTTCCCAGAAAATGTTTACAGTAGGCAGTGAATCCTTCATCATGGCTATATATTTAAAAACAAAACAGCACAAGCAGCTACCAAATCAAGTTCTAAAGAAAGCAATATGCTTGTGTAATTGCCACTTTTATGGACTAGTGCATTTCACAGTTGAAATCTACTCCCCTTGGCTGGCTCTGAAGACTGAGCTCTTTTAAGCTGTAGCAAACAGCTGGAGAGTTTGCACATGGGCCAGATTTGTAATGTGCAGTTTTAAAATACAATCTGGGTGGGAGGTAGGGGGAAAAGAAGAAAGAGAACATCATAATTTCATAAAGAATGGAGAGGGCAGTAGTTACTACACCTCAGTACAGACTAGGAAGACAGACTGGGATCAAAAGCTAAAGCCCTCATACAGTGGAGGAGGAAACAACTATACATTAAAAAAAACAAAACAAAACAAAACAAAAAACTCTGTCGCTGGCTGGTGTGGCTCAGTGGATTGAGTGCTAGCCTGTGAACCAAAGGGTTACAGGTTCAATTCCCAGTCAGGGCAATATGCCTGAGTCACAGGCCAGGTCCCCAGTAGGGGGCACACAAAAGAACCACACGTTGTCGTTTCTTTCCCTTTCTTTCTACTTCCCTTTTCCTTTCTAAAAATAAATGAATAAAACCTTAAAAAAAAATCTCTGGGTTTCATCTCCAAACATTCAGCAGGCCCTTTAAATCAATATCTCAGTATTGCTAGGGCACTTTTAATAGTTCAGCCTCTCACTTCTCCTGAGCGTACTTCTACACTGATCATTTTCATCATAATTATGTTTTCTGGATCTTTTTCTTATACCTGCACATGAGCTTCCTGAGGGCAGGACTTTGGCTCAAAGGTATCTAGGTCCTAGCATAGTTTCCAACACAATAGCACAATGTTTAAGTTCAGACTTTGGAGTCAATGACCTGAAGTCAATCAAACCCAGCTCTGCCACTATTAGCTGCGTGAACTAACTTCTCTGAGCCTACTTTCTTCTCTGTAAATAGAAATAATAGTAACTATCTCATGGGATATTTGTGAGGACTAAATGATAATACATATGCCAGAAAAATCTGGCACATAGTAAGTATATCAAATGTTGATTATTACAGTATAAGCCCAATAAATGATTGTTAGAAGAATTATAAAATAATTGTAAGCTGCTCCCTCATTCTATTTTGCACTCCCTTTATTCCAACTTCAAAGTCAATATAATACATGCTAGTTTTTTTTTTTGTTTTTTGTTTTGTTTTTTGCCAGATTTGGCCTCCAAATACAGAATGCCAATCTTCATTATGACCTGATGTAAAATACTGACTTTTGCTTTAAAAGCTTCAAATGCTTTGGACTGAACTTAATCTAATATTTGTGGATAAAACAAAAAAAAGGAGGGAAGCAAACAAAACAGCATCTATGGAATGGAAACTGCATCTAGCACCTTAGAAAGTGCTGACTTGATTAATAAAACTCATGTAAAACATGGAGCCTTCCTTAAGGTTAAAAACCTTAAGGTTCTAACCATTATAACTCACCCATGTTTGTTAATTGAGGCTCAAGCAGTAAATGTTTGAGAGGCTGGAGGAGGAGACAGGAGAGAGCCCAAAGTAGTCACAGAACATGTTTTGGGGGCTTTTCCAATTGTGATGTATAGAATAGGGCCTAGAAAGCTAGCCCGACATACCGAGTGTGACAATTCATCAATGATATGACAAATACTGTGGGGAGTTAGTAAGTAGCCTGCGTCCTTGAGCTTCAGCAAGCCTCATGGTCCCACAAAGGGGTAGGCCTCTTTCCTCTAGGGGATAGCACAAGCCACCTACCTGAATATTTATAAGTGCTGTGAAGTGGAGTTCAGTGCCTGACCATTGTCCTACAAAGAACTCATAGCCTTCCCTTCTTGGTAGTGCACACAGGAACTGTGGGAAACAATACACAAGGAGGTAGATGAATAAATAAAATCATTTCTTCTACATCCAACCCCCTATATCATTCACTCAATTTCTTCAATGTTTGGTTTAAAACAGTTTTTAAAGTTATGAAATTCACACATGCTAATATAACAAACATATATACACTTCCCAACCCACCTGAGAAAGAAAGCATTAGATACCCAATTTAATTAAACTCTCTGTGTAACCCATTCCAATCCCAATGCAGAGTTAACATCTATCCTGCATTTGCTGACTGCCATGCCCTTTCAGGTTTTTATACTTTTAATGTGTATGTGTATATCCATAAACAAGAGACAGTACTGTTTGCATGTTTAAAAACATAAATCTTATTTATTGTGTATACTTTTGCAACTCGCTTTTTTCACTTCACATTATATTTCTGAGATTTATCCATGTTGATAACTATAATTCTAATTCATTAACTTTTCACTGTTGTATGGATTTCTACTACAGAAATTCACCACAGTTTATCTATTCTTCCATTGATGAACATTTGGAATGTTCATCATTTTTCAATTTCCAAACTTCCTAATGCTGATTTTTGTTCCAATAACTATAATCACTTCATAGTTTGGCTGATACCTGGATATACCAAGAAGTGATTAGTTTTACACTCGAGATGTTTAGACTTGGGGATGAGTGATGGAGGAGAGAAGGATGCCACACACAAAGGGTAAGGAATCCAACATACACAAGTCATGGGACTGTCTCCTTCCTGCCAACCACCCAGGCTCAGTTTCATTTGATTGGATGGAATAACCTCAGTGCCTATTTAACTGCTGGCTCCTTGTTAGGGAAAACATCTTTTAGAGCTTTTATTGAAGTCTACTTGAAGCAGTAAGTTATGCATATTAAAAGTGCACAATTAGATGAGTTTGCTATATGTATACTGTGAAACCATTACTGCCATAAATATAATGGACATCTTCTCCAAAAAGTTCCTTTTAATTCATAACTTTCTCTCCCCAACTCTCCCTAAGCAACCCCTGATTTGGTTTCTGTCACTGCTGGTCAGTCTGCATTCTCTAGAATTTTGTATAAATGGAACCACAGAATCCGTACTTCTTTTTGGTTTGGCTTCTTTCTTTAGCGCAATTATTTTGTGATCTATCCACGTTATCACCTACATTAATAGCCCACTCCTTCTGATTCTTGAGTATTATTCCATGGTATATATGTACACATACACAATTCTTTAATTTATTCACCTGTGATCGAGTTGGATATTTTTCAGTATTTTGTTATTATAAAAAAAGCTACTATGAACATTTGTGTACAAGTCATTATATGTACATGTACTTTCAGTTCTCTTGGGAAAATATCTTGGAGAAGAATGCTGGGTAGTATGGCAGGTACATGCATAACTTTTAAAGAAACTGCCACACTGTTTTCAAGGTGGCTGTACCATTTTACATTCTTATGAGCAATTTATTAGAGTTCTAATTGCTCCATATCCTCACCAACACTTGGAATGGCCAGCCTTTTTAATTTTAGTCATCCTAGTAGTATCTTACCGTGGTTTGAATTTGCATTCCCATTACGACCAATGATGCCAAGCACGTTTTTAGGTGCTTATTTACCATCCTACTTCACTGGTGAATAGTCTGAATCTTTTGCCCATTTGTTAATTGGGTCACTTGTCCTCTTATTATTAAGCTGTAAGAGTTTTTAATATATTCTAGATATAAGTCATTTGTCAATATATGCCTTGCAAATGCTTTCTCCCAGTCTGTGCCTTATCTTTTCATTTTTATAAAAATGTCTTTTGAGAAGTAGAAATTAAAAGATTTTTAATGTGGTAAAACATACATTACCTAAAAGTTACCAATTTAACTATTTTTACCATTTAACCATTTTTAAGTGTACAGCTCAGTGGCACTAAGCACGTTCACAACGCTGTGCACCATCAGCACCTTTCGTCTCCAGAACTTCTTCCCCTTCCCAAGCTGAAACTCCACATTCATTAAACAGTAATTCCCTGTCTCCTCTCCTCCTCAGTCCCTGGCAACCACTGTTCTACTTTCTGTCTATAAATCTGACTGCACTAAGTACCTCCTGTGTGTGTAGAAGCACACAGTATTTGTCCATTTGTGACTGGCTTATTTCATTCAGCACAATGTCCTCAAGGTTCATCCATGTGATAGCATGTGTCAGAATTTCCCTCCACTTTAAAGCTGAATAATATTTTATTTTATATATATACAAACATACATTTTATCCATTCATCTATTAATGGACACTTGGGTTGCTTCCACCTTTTGGCTGTTGTGACTGTGCTGCTATGAACATGTGTACACAAATAGAAAATTTTAATCTTGATGACATGTAATTTATTGATTTTTTTAATACTTTGTGATTTTTGTGATATACTTAAGAAATCTTTACTAAACCCCAGATCACTAAGATTCAATCCAAGATCACCAAAACCAAGATCACTAAGATTCTATGATCTATTTTGACTTAACTATTGGATATAGTATGAGGCAGGAGTAAGATTATCCTGTCATGACTGGGTGGCTCAGTTGGCTGAAGCACCATCCCGTACACCAAAAGGTTGTGGGTTTGATCCTGGTCAGGGTGAGTACGGGAGGCAACCAATCAACGTTTCTCTCTCACGCTGGTATTTCTCGCTCTCCAGCCCCCCTTCCTCTCTCTTTAACATCAATAAATATATCCACAGGTGAGGATTAATTTAAAAAAAGTAAAGTAAGATTATCCTTTCCTCCATTTAATTACCTTGGCCCCTTTGCTGAAAAACAACTGACCACACATATGTTGGTCTATTTCTGGATTCTCTATTCTGTTCCACTTATCTACATATCTATTTTTATGCCAATACCATACCATCTTCATTACGTGCCTTTATATTAATTCTTGAAATCAGATAATGTAAGTCCTCTACCTTTGTTCTTTTTCAAAATCATTTTGTTATTCTAGGTCCTTTGGATTATCCAAATAAATTTTTTAAATCAGCTCATCAACTTCTTTAAATGAAGCCTATTGGGCTTTTGATTGGGATTATATTCTAGATGTCAATTTGGGGAGAAATGACAACAGTATGGAGTCATCTAATCCATGAACATGGTATGTCTTTCCATTTAGTTAGATGTTTTTTATTTTCTCTCAGTAACGTTTGGCAATTTTTTTTGATAATCCTAGAAATTATTACCAACGCTCAGTTAGCTGGACTATCTTACCTATTCCCTTCCCTTAGGTCTTCTGGTAGCTCGTTACTCCAGGAACAATCTCATGGTTCCTCTTAGGTACATACAATTGGGATAGCATGGCCAAAACGGAAAAGAAAACTGCTAATAAAACAGACTCTTACAGGAAGTTGAAAATATGGTCTCAGGTGCTGCTCCAACATTCACTTATACTGACAGATTAAGATCCAGATCAGAAAGGAGTGAGATATCTATAGAGTCAGAGACTTACTGGGCCAAACTCACATGATTTCATAAGGCTAAAACTTTCACTTATTAGTACAATCAACAGAGGAGCATCTCTGTTAAACAAACAGTGCTGTAACAGGAGACAGTATGGAATGTCAAGAGATCTGTTAGAAAGCATCCTTGTTGGCAGCACTGACGAGCAATCCAGAAACTTACTGTTGGACAGGACTGAGCCCGGGTCCAGATCAAATCAAACTTCTCTTCCTGTAGGTTAGAAAGGAATAAAATTTACAAACAAAAAAACAGAAGAGGCCGCAATAACACTTAAATTCACCAAGACTAAACTCTAGAACTAAAATACAGTTAACACAACCTGTTTCATCATTTACAAATCCCTCTTATGACAGAGAGGAAAAACCAGACGCCTTCTTTGCTGTTCAGCATCAGAACTGTGTGTGAACAGTGTATACTCCAAATGCCCCAAACTCTCCAGGGGACTCTGCCAAATGTCAGAGCTAACAGGTCACTAAGTCTGTCTGAAGGAAGCCTAAAAAGGCCTGTTCAAGCAAGGAGCCAGTGTTAGAGATCTAAAATATCACAGCAGTACAGATCCTTTGGCTGTTAAACTTATGAAGGGCAAGGGTACATATGTTTAAGATGCAGAAAAAACTAGCAATACTATCACACCAACCAAAAGGCCTGGCTTTATTTTTATGCCTATAAGTTTTTATCCTTAGTCTTATACTTAGACATGTAAGTTTGGTATATATATTTATGCTCCTGATATAAACTTACCCCAGGCTGCTTCCTCTTCAGAGAAGAAGAGCATAAAGAACTAGCTGATAGCCCCATACATCAAATGCCGATCTCAATGATCAAGTGGTGGCTGGTGACTATCTTCAAGATAGCAATTTCAAGGGGGAAAACGCCCACAAGAAAATGCCACTTGCTCAGGGGAAATGCCAGAAAAAAATTAGGAAGAGGCTCTAAATCAGCTCACTTATAGACAAGAAGGGAAGAAACTGGCCCTGGCTGGGTAATTCAGTTGGTTAGAGAGTTGTCCCAATATGCCTGGGTCGTGGGTTTGATCCCTGGTCAGGGCACATATAAGAATCAACCAATGAATGCATAAATAAGTGGAACAACAAATCCATGTCTGCCTCTCTCTTATTCTCTTACTTTCTCTTTCTAAAATCAATTTTAAAAAAAAGAAGGGAAGAAAACTATGCTAGAGGCCCTGTGTTAAATTCCAATAGCTTGGAAAACACCAAAAAGAAATAAAAGACTTGGAAATTGCTCAGCAACATGAACTTACACCATGCTCCCTTGTCAGAGACTTGACTTAAAGGGACATTTCTAAACCAGAAAGAGGGAAAACAAGAGCCATAAATATACCATATGGAGCTTCCAATCTTTGGTACTCAGGGCATAATAAAAACCCTGAGAGCTATAAATGTAAGTTCTCAAGAGGCAATAAACATAGGAAAAGTAAAGGCAACTGCCTGCTAAGGTTAGAGACATGACCTTCATGCTATAACACTTTCATTTCCCCTCCAAACTACTTACAGGAATAACTGCGTAGACTGTATCTTTTGCTGCAAAGTACTGTTGCCAAATCTGTACAAAAAAGAGAGCATGTCTTTGACATGTGGCTAATCTTTTCAACGTGCACCAAGACATGATGACAGCTTCCACTGCTCACGGTAACATGCTATTTGACAACAGAGAGGAAAATCTAATGCAATGTTTTTATTACTAGTTCAACATTACAAAAAGATTTAATAGCATCTGCTCTTCTAGGTGATTAAACTGTAACTCTTACTAACAAATTCCTGTCACAGAAATGGATACTATGACCTTCTTAATAATTTTTCTCAAGATGTTCCGTGTGTATAATAGACAAGCTCTTTTTTTTCCATCTCTCCTCTCGTCCTTTCTGAAACCCAAACTCCCTAGTTAGCAACTGTGGATCTTCTCAGAGAGCAGGACATCAGTCACTCAGAACCCTGGGTCTGGAATCAGGCAGGCTGGATACAAATCCCAGCTCCAATCATTTCACAGCTATGCTGTTTTGGGCAAATTACTGACCAATAACTAAATAACATCCATATAACCATGAATAAAATAGAAATAGTGTCACCTCACAGGACTGTTGTGAAGACAAGCTGAAACAACGCAGATTTGTGCTTAGCACAACAAAACTGCAATGCAAACCAGAGCCAAGGTGCTCTGGAGGGTGACAGACAGGCACTTAACCCAACTTAGGGAATGAGTGCCAGAGGGGGGACACTTAAGGTATATCTTGAAAAGTGATCAGGAGTCAGCCAGGTGAATAGGGAGTCTGGAAAGACAAACAGATAGGGTAGAAGATAAGAGATACATTCTAACAGAGCATGACAACATTAGCAAAGGCACAGAAGTAGAGGAGCCAAGGTGACACCCGAGTTGGTGTTGAAGAACGGGCCAACCTCCTTTAAAGTTGCTCTGCTTTATTAACATTCCCATTAAGTGGGCGACCAACTGAAGATACTAATCACAGTGTAATCTAACCAACGCAAAGCATAGAAGGACTATCGTTTCTTAGGACTCGGGCAAACAACTCTATCAGCGCAGCCTAAGGTTGCTTTGTTTTTTTTCTTCCATGTCAGAATACTGTCTTCCCATTTTAAGGATAACATATCCTGCTTATTTTTACTTAATTTACGAGGTCTGTCCAGAAAAAGTCCAGCCATTGTTAATGTAACAAGAAAAGTTTGCACAACATTGATGTAACCTGGCAGCCAAGGAGAGTGGACTGGAATGCACATGTGTGAACAATGATGACTTCACTGTACTAGTCAGTGGGGGTGGTAGACGTCATTGAGTGAGCATGTGTACTGTGTGGCTGTCACATTCAAAATGACTAAGCGAGTACAGCAGGGAATCTGCATCAAATTTTGCATTAAGCTTGAACATTCCTCTGCAGAAACTATTCAGATGATTCAGAAGGCCACAGCTATGGGTAACTGGCAATTGGCAGCTTCACTGCGACAACGCACCTACTCACGAATTGCATCTCATGCAGTTTTTTTGCGAAACATCAAATCACCCAGGTGACTCAGCACCCCTACAGCACTGTGACTTCTGGCTTGTCCCCAAACTAAAATCACTTTTGAAAGGGAAGAGACTTTAGATCATCAAGAAGATTCAAGAAAATATGACAGGGCAGCTGACAGCAACTGGGAGAACTGTGTGAGGTCCCAAGGTGCCTACTTTGAAGGGGACTGAGGCATCATTGTCCTGTGTACAGTGTCTCTTGTATCTTCTTCAATAAATATCTATTTTTCTTATTACATGGCTGGATACTTTCTGGACAGACCTTTATTATTAGTAGTTTATGAATAAACACTAAAATGTATGAGACTGATAAATGTTTCCTAACATTATTGACCTTGGTTACTCAAAATCATTTTAACACACAAATTTGTATCTAAAATTATAGGTGTAAATGATATTTGTCATATGATCAAGACTTCTGGGCTTGGCTTAGAGAAGCCTAAAGGACATGCTTGGTATCCACTTTCCATTGGCACGTCTTCCCAAAGGCAGTTTGAGGTCTCCTCAAGACTTTGCATAAGTCTCTATTAACAGAGGTTAAAACCCTGTGCTGTCCTTATTTTTGTGTTTGTCCTTCCACCAGGATAATGGTGGAAGCTCCATCAAACTCCTTGAGAGTAGGGGATTCTCTCATTTATCTCCCTGGCTGTCCTAGAGCCTGACATTTAATAGGTATTCAGTAAATGCTTGCTTAAGTGAATGATACAGCCTGCAAAGGAAAACCATGGCAATTCACACAAGTTCCCATAAGGGAATGTGATGCAGAGTCAAACAGACATGGGTGTGCAACCTAGCTCTGCCACTTACTAAGTCACTCAATTCTTTAAGCTACGGTTTCCTCAGTGGTAAATCAGAAATAGTAACATCTACTTTACAAAGCAGTTATGAGAACTAAATGAAATAGTGCATATGAGGCACTAAGTAAAGTACCTGACACAGAGTACACTGTTTTTATTATTTTGATTCTCTCAATATACCTAAAATATAATTCATGGGACCATAAGGAATGCCAACAAATAATGTATTATAGTCTAATCTGAGAAAAACATCATAGACATGAAAATTCAAACAGAAATGTAAATTGAGGTATTGGAATGACCAAACTAGCAGGACAGATCAAGAGTGCTTTGAAGGAAGGTGTCCAGGAAACTTCCTGCAGAAGGTCCTATAATAACGAAGGACCCTGAATGCCAAGCAAAGGAATATGGTAAGTCATTGAATGTTTGTGAGCGGGTTACTAACTAATATTTTTATTCATTTATTTAAAAGCACAAGTATAGCACTTTGTGCTAGGAACTGTTTTAAGTGCTTTACAAATATTAACTTATTTAATTCCCTAAATAACTCTATGAGGTAAGTACTATTATTATTTCCACTTTACAGATAGGGAAACTAAGGCTCTGAGGGGTTAACTAACTCATCAAAGTTATTCAGCTAGTAAGTGGGCAGAGCTAGGACTTTAAATAGGCAGCTTGGTTCTAGAGTCTGTGTTGTTAACCAACACATTAGTCTTCTCCATAATGAAAGCAGAACTTTAAGAGGATTCAACTGGTGAGGATATGATGGGGGAGTGGGAGAAGGAAGAGCAGGGAGACCTATTTAGAAAGGTAGTATAATAATCCAGGTATAGAGTAGTGATGATTTTAAATAAGATGTGGGTAACAGGAATGAAAAAGAAAGGGGAAATGTGAGTTGATTAGATATACAGGAGTGAGACTAAGAAAGACAAGTTTTCTTATGACACCATTTTCCACGTAATTCATCACTCTTGCTATCTATGGCTATAAAGAGGTGTCAGGAAATGCATGCTCCTTTCTACTTTCCGATTTGGTTCATAGAGCACACATTTTCTTAAAGTACATCAACCCATCTTCATTCATTACCTGTTTTATTTCATCTCCAGTTTTGTCTTTTACCATCTCAATGTTAAAGATTGAACTGAGAGTCTGAAAGAGAAAATAAAAAGCAATTAGTACCCACAATTTAAAAAATAAAACAGCTTAACTTTACCTGTAAGCCTGCGGGAAGCAACATGTCAGGACAGTGAATCAGATCTTCAGGAACGACAGAACTGGTGTGAGAAAGCTGTATGCCAGGGAAGTGAGCCCCTAAGCCCAGGCAGGTTTTGGCAGTGCTATTCTGGGGAGCATCTAGAGGTATGTCCTAATCCTTCACCCTCACAATGAGCATTGCGGCGCTTTGCAACTGGGAGGAAGAGAAATTGATTATCTTTAACGGCTACTCTGCCAGGAGTGGCTAGTTATTTGCAAATTAAGTGACAGAGTAAATATGTTTTTATTTGATTTTTAAAAACAAATTCCTATAGAAAAAAAGGTATCACTCTATTTCCTCTAGCACCCCCAGGACCCACACTATGCTAGGGGTTACATCAAGGACACAAATATTCATAGAAATATTTCTCATATCCATAGTTGATAAATCACAAAATCAGTGAGCCACCATAAACACGTTCAAATTTGCAGCCTCTTGTTGCAGTTGTTGCATGCGGCTTCAAACCTGGATAATCAATTAGACACCTACCTTGTCCTTAGTGAATCCTCTGCTCATAGGCTGTTTCCCCGAAGTGTTTGTCTGAAATATATGATAGATAGGGTATTAATCCACACTTCTCTCAGAAGGAAACGACCGCCAAGTGAGGTGAGGTGCCAGTATCTCATCCAGTACTTTTGCATCTAAGAACTTACTTCTTTCCACTCCATATAGTAACTATACATACTGTTCTTAGGGTTGTTGTTTGTGAGACCACTTTTCTTTGACTCAGCTTCTGAGATACAGAGATGAGAAGATCTCTTTGTTAGTTACCAGCACCTGCTAAAACTGACGGTGCATCCTATACCTGACACTATGGATATAAGGGACCCCTTCCCAGGTTGAGGGCTGCTAGGGTTTTCTGTGCTCTGCCCCCTGATCTGCTCCACACGGACCACAGAGGAAGTGAAAAATGGAAAGATGTCTTTCTGAAGGCTCCTTCTTACCTGTGACAGCACTTCTGATGGCAGACATACTCAGCCGACTATAGAGTTTTTATACTACGCGGTCTTAATATGCCTTCCATCAAATTAGACTTTGCCTCAAAAAGGCCAAGAACAACTGAAGGCGATTATAGTCTCTCTTAATCCAGCATCTCTGATAAAGGCCACAGTCAGGAAACCCTATTTTGAGTTGTTCCTGAGCGTACGGACGACTTGTTCTGAGCCTTCCATGTAACTTTTCAGTTTAAGACCATGCCTTTTCAGGGGAAAGGAGTACAAGCTGCATCTGGGATTCTGAAGCGGAAAAGCACTTTCTGCATAAAATCCTGCCTTTTGTTACTCTGTGATTTCATAAATCCAAACCTTTTATAAATCATTGAACTTGTATCCACAAATCAGACAAAAGCCTGGTGTAGAAAAATCTATTGGATGCACCCTGGTCTTTCTGGTCATACTCCTATACACTGACAGCATCCTAATGCAGTCTTTCCTTCATATACAAACTATCCAAAAAAAAAGATAGTTGATTTCATTTTTTAAATTACTTTATTATTGTTCAATTACAGTTGTCTGCATTTTCCCCCTACCACTGCCCCCAACCCCAGCCAAATCCACCTCCCTCCCTTGCTTCCGCCCTCCCCCTTGGTTTTGTCCATATGTCCTTTATAGTAGTTCCTGAAGTTGATTTCATTTTCTTACCACTCACCTTTAGGTGTATTGTGAAAACAAAACAAACAAAACCCTCTATTTGCACAATTGCCTGCACCTTTCAATCACCAAGCCTTGTATATTCTTTCCCAATATCCCTCCAGTTCATCCTTCATTTCCATTTTCACTTATAAAAATAAAAAAAATTTAAGCTCATTGAATTTTAACTAATCAAAGACACCACTGATCTTAAGACGCACCATTATTTTATGTATCAGAAAATGGTGCCAATTAAACAACACAACAGCTACATTTCATTATCAATTCTAAGACAATTTTAGAGATGTCAAAATGGGGAAAAAAAAAAGAAAAGTGAACTTGAGAATCAGTGAAATAAAGTAATAAGGAAACTAAAACTACGAGCCAGAGTCTCAAGAGCACTGAGCACACTGCTACTCCCCCATGGATCCTTCTGGGATCTGTGTGGACAATTGTTTTGCCATCACAATGGACTGGACGGTGACGCTTGCACTTACGGAAGGACGGGGATGCTGAATGAGCAGCTGCAGTTTTACAGATGAGTTCTATATATAATGAAGATTTTCTCCCATCCTGCAAACATTCTCAATGTCTAGCCAGACATCCTTTTAAGTGAAAAACCTTTTTATAATTACCTGGGCCTAGAATCTAACTCTGTTTTGCTTTTCTTTCTTTTTCTTTCTTCCTCCCTCCCTCCCTTCTTTTCCTCTTTCCTTTCTCCCCTCCCTCTCTTTGATTTTTTAAAAACATGGCTTTAATAGACACTACATTTTTCAGAAGCAACTACTATGTAACTTGAGAGGAGACTATATCTTGGAATCTCATGAAGGTCACTGATTACAATATTGCTCATAGTTTGAGAGTTTTCATAATTACCAGCACAGCACCCCTGTACCAGTCAGATTTTGTTGCTTATATATTCACAGTGCTTTCACCGTGATGCTTCATCAGGCTAAAGCATCTGATGACTGCATTAGGTCTCACGGAATAATTCAGCTCAAAAACTCACTTATTAAAATATATATTTTATTAAAAATATTTTCCTTTATATTACAGTTAGGGCATTATATTGATTTTTTTCCTCCCTGAAATTATGTGTGTAGGTGGGTTATATTGTCTACATTTTTTAAAAAAGATTACATTTCTTTATTTTTAGAGAGAGGGAAAGAGAGGGAGAGAAACATGAATGTGTGGTTGCCTCCCACACACCCCCCCATTGGGGACCTGCTCTGCAACCCAGGCATGTGCCCTGACTGGGAATCGAACCAGTGACCCTTTGGTTCATAGGCTGGTGTTCAATCCATTGAGTCACATCAGCCAGTGCTATACTGCCTACATTTTATTTCAGGGTAGGAAAGGGAGACATTACAAAAAATTATTGCAAAAAGGGGATGCTGGGTCTTCTGTGATAAGAACCAATGACTCAAAGTAAAGAAGAGGCTTTTGAAATGGAGTCACTAGCTATTAGCCTTTTTCTGTATAGTGAGGAAAGAAAGACAGTAAGTAAATATTTACCC
The DNA here is from genome assembly GCA_004027475.1 of Anoura caudifer. Lineage (NCBI taxonomy): Eukaryota > Metazoa > Chordata > Mammalia > Chiroptera > Phyllostomidae > Anoura > Anoura caudifer. Next base: position 94,012 of record PVKU01004221.1, read on the forward strand.
AAGAGTTGCCATAATTTAAACGAAATCTTTACTTAATCTGCATCTTATCATAAAGTTGAGTTTCTAAGTCTGCCTACAGAAAGGGACAAAGAGGTTTCCCATATTAATATTGAAAGTTTATAATACAGTAAAAAACTATTATTGGCACTATAAATTTATTATAGGAAATTGCATTTGTTAAAACACTTGTAGTAGAGTTGTTTGCTCACACAGAGTTGTAAACTATGTGTGTCACAGGAGATTGGATTTACTCCCCAACCCTATAACGACTAGCCCACTGACCCTCTTGTTTTAATGAGCCACTTGTTAAAAGGCTGAGTGGATTATCATAAAACTTAGGCTACCCAAAGCTAACAGTTATTCTCCAAGCAAAAGAACCACCTCTCATTTTAAGTACAAAGTAGAATCCCAATTTTCTACCGTAACTACCTTATTTCAGATGCACTCAGCCCACACCTGGGTTACTGTACATTTCCCCTGGTTTTGGCCTCTCCCACTCCAATTAATTCTGTGCATCATCCTAGATAAATATTTTTCAAATAAGAGATTGAAATCAATTTAGTGGATGGTGGCCAAAGTTTTTAAAAAGATAAAATAAATAACTAGAGTACATTGCATGTGGCATAAGCATTGTTATATAAATTTTTTTCAGTTATAATCATATACTTGTGTACCAAATTACAATGTAAAATATATTTCTTACTGGGGGTCATGGTCAAAAAGTTTGAAAAGTACTGCATTAGGTTACTTTCCTATACACAGCTTCAACATGCTTTCCCCCAGCTTTGATTCTTATTTAAGGGTAATTGCTACTAAGCCCTTTTCTGCCTCCCAATCTCTACAGCCCACTGCCATGTGTGCCTTATCTTGATTACAGGATTGCTTCCCTGGGAGCAGTGGCTACCATTTCTATCCCTCCATATCTCCACATGACCGCAGTAGTTTGCCAGAAAGGTAGGATACCATTTATGGATGGAGGCTGAGCTGAGCAAAGAGAGGCTATGTTCAGTTCATCCAGCTGACCCATTAATGAGTCCATTTCCAGGATAAGGGTTGGGGTTGAGGGTGTAGAGTACTGGTGAGCCAACAACACAAAAAGGGGCAAGTCTTACCTTCTCTTCCATGCATTTGATAAAGTCACCTTGCCTGGAGTGCCCCACTGGCTGCTTTCGAAACTCACTGCGCTTCTCTAGTCGGGACTCAAAAACAGCTGGGTCAGACCTGATCAAAGATAAACCAGAAGTCAAACCACTGGGGCCTTTTCAGATTTGGAAAGAACAAAACATCATGTTCCACTTCTATAGAGACGGGACACAGGCATTCAGAGGCTGAAGGATTTGCCTTTAGTCAGTCAGGCCTGAGCACAGGGCTACAAATCAAAAAGTGGAAAAAGAAGTCTAGCTTTTAACTATTGTTAATCCTCAAGAGGACTTTGTAACATTTTTCTTCTGCAGACTATTCCCTAGGGTGACAGGGAACTTGGTCCCTCAGGTACTTACACTCTGGGTACATGGAATTCAGACCCTCAAGATGGGAAGGGGACTATGAGTTCACCTTGTTGGGTCACCTCTTCAGGCAGGAATCCAAAGGCATTCATACCCGGTGTCACGCTTTTATTTGAACACACCTAGTTCTTGGACATCTTCTTCCTAGGTTAAACATCTGTTTATTCAGATGTAGGTGGTTCATTTTGCAGGAAAAGATTTAGCACCTGAGTATCTCTCTGACCATTTCCAAAAAACCTGCTCCTGCAGATGGAACACCAGAACTTTTCTTTTATGTCAAAATGGAGCTGGTCTTCAGGCCTGAAGTCCAGGTTGAGGGCACCATCCTTGTTAAGAATTCTTTAGGTTGTGTAGCCAATGTGATATTTAGCTCTGTACACTTTGGTGAAGACTCCAGCTCCTCAGCCATGAGACCTATAATGTCATGGGTGATACCTACAAGATCCAAGCACATCTTGCTCACCTCTCTGGTGGAATCCTGGCTGGTCAAGGCACTGTAGGGGGCCCCTCTTCCATAAAACTCCTCTCCAGAGGTGATCTTAAACATTACTGCCATTTACATGAGTGCATCCTTGTTCCCTCTGCACCAGCTCCTCGGTGTACCGTATGGTTCCAGAGGCCCTGCCCAGTGGTGTGTGGCAACTCTCTGGCCAGAGCTGCCAGTGCCAGAACCAGGGTCAGGGCTGCCAGTGCCCACAGCTACACCTAGGCCTCCCATGATGAATGGAGAGAGACTGAGGAGCAACTTAGGCAGTGGAGTCTGTGCACTCCTGCCTTGCATGTCTTTTATTATTAAAATGTTCTGAGCCTAAATTTATGTCTGTATCTTTCACCTTCAGGAATAAATAAGATAAATGTCTAATTCCTTTCATATGAGTACTTGAAAATTACTATTATGTCACTCCTTAAATGTCTCTTTTCTAAGTGAAATTTCTTGTTTTTTTGGTTTTGGCCCCTTTTCATATACACCCACCTCAACTTCCTCTAATCTCCAGGTCCTTCCACCTGGAAGCTGAGGGGGTAGCGTTAGGGACCCTGGATGACAAGTCAGAAAATCCCAACCAGCTGTGTGTTCTTGGGCAGGTCTCTTACTTTCTCTAATCCTACGTTTTCTAATCTTAATGAGAGGGATCAATCGATGATTCAACTGTGACACTACTAGTCGTTGATACCCTGCTCCCACCTCCAATCTCCTTTCCTTACAGTCAGGGCTCTAGCTAGGAGCTTGGGAACATCAGTTCCAGGCCACACAGCTGACTCAATATGTGACCTTCAGCAAGTCAAGTCCCTTCTCTGGAAGGCTCCATCTTCCCATTTCTATAGGGCAGATGTCTTGGAGCTGCCTGCTTCATAAGGGCTGTTGCCTTTCTGAGCCTAGATATATCATCTGTCGAGTGGGGACGTAGTAGTGCCCTCCTCGCAGGGGTGTTGTAAGCACCTAAAGCATCAGGCACACCAGAAGCTCAGGTCAAGCACCGCCCCTCCTCCCTGCCCGCCGCCGGCCAGCTGGGGCCCGCACCTGCGCAGCTGCTGGATCTTGTCACGGTAGCGATCGTAGAAAGGGTTGGACTCGAGCTCGTTCTCGATACTGCTGCCGTCGGCGCCCCCCGTGGGCAGGCGGGAACCGCAGCGCACCGGAAACACGCGCAGCTGCGCGGGTGCCACGAGCCCCAGGCCCGGGGCGCGGCTGCGCACAGCGCACAGGCCCCGATAGAGACCAGCTAACTGCAGGACGGCCGGACCCGCGCCACCCGCCGCCGCTACCACGGCAGCCATGCCTTCGTCCACCTCCTCCTCCTCAACGTCCTCAGGCGCATAGGCTTCGGCCCACGGCCCGCGCGTCCCTTCCATAGCGCTCCGGGTTCGCCGCGCCGGTGCTCCGGCCTCGAGGTTCCGCGCGCGCAAAGTTCCGGGAGCCGGGGCCGGGCAAAAGGCTCGGTGCGGGGAGAAAGGGTCTCAACGCTCCCTCCGGGTCCGCACCCTATGCACTTCCTGTGTCACCGTGCGCCTTCTCCCCGGAACCTGCCCGGATTTACGCCCTCCGGCTCCCCAGCAGCTGCTGCTTTTCCGGTCTCCTCTTGAAAGCCGCTCAGATCTGCTGGTCCGGGGGACAGAGCTTTCTCCCTTTTAAATTTTCTTGGCAGTTGCTTGTAGTAGTTGTCCATCAGGATCGAAGGTCCTTTCATCCATTGTAACCACAAGATCATCTCTTTGCTGAGTGTTTCTATATGCAGAACACTATCTACTTCACACCCTGTGAAGCAGTTTTTTTCCCTTATTTTACAGATGAGGAAACAGGCTGAGAGTCATCAAGCAACTCATCCAAGTTCTGCCGAGGCCTGAACTCATTTCGAGAGGCCAGCAATCTCCAAAGCCCAGTTTCCCTCTACTTCCTGCCATCTGTCTTGAACTCCAGACAAACTGAACTACTCTCCTTCCCAAAAGACACTTGGACTTGTCCTGACAAGCCTTTATTTAGGCTATTTTTGATCCCTGAAATGTTTTTCTTCTTCCTCTCTATTCACCCACTGCCACAATCTTCATCCCCCTGAACATGGTGTGAGCTCCTGAGCTCAGGGGCCGTGACAGCAACATCTTTTTGTCTCTCCTGCTCCCAGCACAGGGCCATGTCTGCAGTAGGCTCTCTGCGATGGCACCAACCAGTTTGCCTCCATGGAAGACCTGTCTGTCTGGGTATTACCTGATAGAAATACTTCCTAAATGATGGGCCCTGGAGGGGCAGGGACAGAGCCTTCAGTTCTGCTCAGTAGTCCTACCTATACTCACGGAGATTGGCTCTGGGCTGGGGCGAATGCTGGACTCAGAAAGTCCTTCAAGTGTGCCAGCCTGTACATGCCTCAGGATCCTTGCACTGGCTGATTCCTCTACTTGCGTTTGCACGTGGCTGCCTCATCATTTAGTGCTCCATTCACAAGTCAGTACCTGCTTCAAAGGGGCTTTTTTTGATCCAACTCCTCCATTCTTTATATTCTTCTCATTACCTTATTTTTGTCTCCATGGCAGTTATGATTATCTGAAATTCTTAGGTATTTTATTTCCTCATTTACATTAATTCAGGGAGCTTACATTCTATTGGGGTGAGACACAATGAATAAATATATCATGTTAAGTGATGATACATGCTGTTCATGAAAAAAAAAAGACTAAGAATAAAGATATGGAATATTTGAGCAGAGACCTGAAGGAAGTGAGGTAACAATCTGTACAGATATCTAAGGGAAGAGCCTTCCAGATAGAAGAAGTGGTGAGTGTAAAGGCCCCGGTGCTGGAGCATGCTTGCCCCGCTTGTAGAACACCAAGGAGGTTATTGTGTGAAGGAAGCATGGGAAAGGGTAGTTAGATTGCTCAGTGCTTTGTAGGTCTTGGTTAAGGACTTTGGCTTTTAATCTGAGTGAAATGGGAAGTCACTGTAGGTTTTGAGCAGAGAAGTAACATGATCTATTTTTTTTAAAGGATCATTCTGGCTGCTGCTGGAATATAGGGCACGGGGGGCAAGGATAGAAGCTCTCCCACTGGTGACCATTTTGTCCTGGTTTACTTGGGACTTTCCTGGTTTTAGCCTTGAAAGTCCTATGTCCTGGAAACTTCCTCAGTCCCAGGCAAACTAGGATGAATGGTCACCCTACAGGGAGACTAATAATCCAAGTGAGAGATGGTGGTGTTTAGAATGAGGTGATAGGGATGGGAAAGGGATGGGAAAATGATTTGGAAAGCAAAGCCTAAAGGTTTTGCTAATGGAGAAAATGAAGGGAGTCAAGGATGACTTACAAGCTTTGCCTTGAATAACTGGAAGGATAGAGTTGCCATTTACAGGGAGGAGAAAGGCTGGAGCAGGCCCCTCCCCCCACCTCCTTCATTTATCCTAACCAGACTGGAGTAGGTTTTAGAGGGTGGATGATCACGAGTTTGGTTTCGGACATGCTAGTCTGAGATTACTTAATAGATTGGCAAGTGGGGACATCAGTTGGGCTGTTATGAGCCTAAAGTTCTGAGGAGTGGTCTGGGCTGGAGAGACGAAGTTGTTATTGGTGTATATAGGTATATACTTGATATTTAAAGCTATGAGTCTGAATGAGATCACTGAGGGAATGAATGTAGATAAAGGGCTAAGGATTAAGCCTTAGGGCATACTAGCATTTAGTGATCAGGGAAAAGAGGAGAAACCAGTCAAGGAGACTGCAAAGTAGGAGCCAGTGAGGTAGGAGAAGAGCTGAAGATAAATGGAATCTGGAGAGAAATCTGTGCTAGGTAGTGACCAAGTAACAGGCTGGTGGAGGGGCCACAAAGAGGGAAGTAATTAAATGGTGTCAAGAAGCTGAGCTAGGCCCAGGGGTAGTACAGGGAGGCTGATTTGGGTTTAATTAGGAAATTGCTTTCTAACTGAGCAGTCCATTAACGTATCAAGTTGTCACAAGAAGTGTGAGCAAGTAAGTCCCAGACCAAAGCAAGTTCTAGGGGATGAGTTGCTGGGTAGGGGAGATCTATAGGCCTCAAGCATCTGATGGGCTTTGTATTAGACTACCCTCAAAGCCCCCTCAAACTGGAGATGATGGGATTCTGGGAAGCCAACTGAAACAATTGTTTGTCACAAAGCATGGAGCTTGAGCTGAACCTTGAAGGATAAGCAGGTGTTTGGTGGGGGAAAGAGTGGGGAGGGGCACTTATGGGTGAAGGCAGTTTGAGTGAAACTCCAGATACGTGAATAAGCAGGCTGGATTAAGGAGTCTGGCCTGATCAGAAAGGAAAGGTATGTGAAGGATGGGGAGGAAAGTGATGCTGGAAAGGATGTAGGGCCAGAAAGTGGGGAGCTCCCACAGGACCTGGTGCCCAGTAAATGCCAGTTATTGAAGGAACGTAACAAAACAAAGATGAGATTGTATGAGCCGAGAAAGGAGACATAAATCGCTTAGTTTCCTTGAGCAGCTTTTCTCCTGACAACCAGGTAACAGACACCTTGAGGGCAGGGCTGCCCAAAGCTGTGTGTGCTCCCTGCCCCACTTCCTGCTGAGAACAGGTCTCCATCAACTGTTTCTGAAAGCCCAGCAGCATGGCTAAGACCTTGAGGGACCCAGGTCCTTTCCTGGGGCTGCTCCCTGGGTTCACCATAAGGGGAAGAGGACAGACAATTCAGTGGCTGGGTCAGTCCCTGAAAGAAGCAGTAGACATGCGCTATGACACCATTAGATGGAGTTGCTGTGATTAACCCAAGACTTCACAAGCACTGCCCTCAGAATGCTCAATGCTCAGAACCCAGTGACCTTATCTTTAGGAAGACAATGGGGCCTGGGCATTCCAAGGACTCCTAGTGACTGGACAGATGGGTAGGTGAGCTCCTCTCCAGAGCCTTTGGGGCTGGGAAGGTACCAAAGGTCGACCTTATGGATTCTCAACCAAAGGACCTGAGCCTCCCTGGTGGTAAATGACCCTTCTCTAATTACCTACCCTTGCTTTGTGCCCTTAGCTTGGGAGGACACAGGGAAAACCTTTCCCATGGATGGGGTAATGGCTGCCCCCATGAAAGAATGCTGGGCAGTTAGGATATGGTTTCCTCTAGAAAACTAAGGATTCCTTGAGGGCAGAGGGGTACTATGAATACCCTAGGACATCACAACTGAATGGGGAATGTGTGGAATAGGATGGGACACTGGTGTCCCTGTCAACTGTCCAGCTTTTACATTCTTGATAAGCCTTGCCTTTAGTGAGGTTTCTCAATCTGGTGGATTAGATGGACCCAGGGTTGGGAACCAGAAGCTTGATTTAGCCAGGGCAGGTCATGCCCTTCCTCTGACCTAGTTTCTGTATCTATAGAAGGCTAAGATGGCCTCTGAAGTTCCCTGAAAATCTACCTTTGACTAAGAGAATGATGAAATCAATGAGGAGGGAGGGGAGAAATGAAGAGATTGGTTAAGTAGATGGAATGACGGATGAATGGGTTAAAAAAGAGGAATGAGAAAGAGCTCAGGCCCCAAGCTAGAGCTATCAGCCAGCTTGCCTCTTTTTCTTTTTTTTTAAATATATTTTATTGATTATGCTATTACAGTTGTCCCATTTCTCCCCCATCATTCCCCTCCCACCCTGCACACCCCCTCCCACCCACATTCCCCCCTTTAGTTCATGTCCATGTGTCCTAAGTTCTTTAGCTTCTACATTTCCCACACTATTCTTGCCCTCCCCCTGTCTATTTTCTACCCACCGTCTATCTACTTATTCTTTGTACCTTTTCCCCCTCTCTCCTCCTCCCACTCCCCTGTTGCTAACCCTCCATCTGATCTCCATGTCTGTGTTTCTGCTCCTGTTCTAGCTGTTTGCTTACTTTGCTTTTGTTTTAGGTGTGGTTGTTAATATCTGTGAGTTTGCTGCTTTTTACTGTCCTATTTTTTATCTTCCTTTTCTTAGGTAAGTCCCTTTGACATTTCGTATAATAAGGGCTTGGTGATGATGAACTCCTTGAACTTGACCTTATCTGAGAAGCACTTTATCTGCCCTTGCATTCTAAATGACAGCTTCGCTGGATAGAGCAGTCTTGGATGTAGGTCCTTGACTTTCCTGACTTGGAATGCTTCTTTCCAGCCCCTTCTTGCCTGTAAGGTCCCTTTGGAGAAATCAGCTGACAGTCTGATGGGAACTCCTTTGTAGGTGACTGTCCCCTTATCCCTTGCTGCTTCTAGAATTCTCTCCTTCATTTTAATCTTGGGTAATGTAATTATGATGTGCCTTGGTGTGTTCCTCCTTGGGTCCACCTTCTCTGGGAATCTCTGAGCTTCCTGGACTTCCTGGAAGTCTATTTCCTTTGCCAGATTGGGGAAGTTCTCCTTTATTATTTGTTCAAATAAGTTTTCTATTTGTTGTTGTTCTTCTTCCCCTTCTGGTACTCCTATAATTTGGATGTTGGGATGTTTCAAGATGTCCTGGAGGTTCCTAAGCCTGTCCTCATTTTTTAAATTCTTGTTTCTTCCTTCTTTTCTGTTTGGTTGTTTCTTTCTTCCTTCTGGTCCCTGCATTGATTTGAGTCCCAGTTTTCCTCCCATCTCTATTGGTTCCCTGTGCATTTTCCTTCATTTCACTTATTGTAGCCTTCATTTGTTCATCTAATTTATGAGCAAAATCAACCAATTCTGTGAGCATCCTGATCACCGGGGCTTTGAACTGTGCATCTGATAGGTTGGCTATCTCTTGGTCATTTAGATGAATTGCTCTGGGGCTTTGATTTGTTCTCCTGTTTGAGTCTTTTTTTTTTTTTTTGGTCTGGTCGTGGCTGTTACCAATGAGGGGCAGAGCCCAGGGCGAGGCAGCCAAGTCACTGGGTAGTAATGCTGCATGTGGGGGCAGGGTCTGAGAGGGAACATTGGTGCTTGCTCTGCTCTCTCTCAGATTTCAGTCCCTTCTGCTGCTTCCCCTTCACCTGGATTATCTGCGCATGAATGTGGGAAAACCTGGTCAGCCAGCCACCTTGCACAGCCTCACTGGGTCTGCACTGTTGCCACCCCATGCCTGGGGTCCGCTAGTTGCCGCCAGTGCGCCTGGGATCTGCCAGCCACTGCTGCCTGTGTGCCAGGGTCTTCCAACCTCCACTTTTTCTTGCCATGACTCTGCCCCTCTTACTGGTCTGGATGAATGGTTGTTGGACTTCTGTACAGTTCAATTTTCTATCAGTTCTGCTTGTTTTCTTGTTTCTAAATCTTTGTTATCCTTAATTTTGGTTGTGCAAAGAGGCATAGTGCGTCCACCTACGCCTCCATCTTGGCCAGAAGTCAGCTTGCCTCTTTTTCTTTCTTATTGCTTTAGTGTGGGTCTCGCTGTACTTTGGATTCCTGGGGCTGTGTTCAGTGATTACTGGTGGCTGCATTCTCTTTCTGCACTGGAGGAAGAACTTGCGGCGGGAAGAACGTGCCCAGGAGTGGGTGGAGGTGATGAGAGCCACTGCGTTCACCTACAGCCCACTGTTGTACTGGATTAACAAGCGAAGGCACTATGGCATGAATGCAGCTATCAATATGGGCCCTTCCCCTACTGTCACTAAGACTGAGACTGAGGTCCTGAATTCAGATCCTCTGTGGGAGTTGGACAGCCCTGAGAGTAGGAGCTATGCTGCTCAACGGAGCAGACCCCAGGTGGAGGCTTCTGTCCCCCTGCAACCTGCATTGCAGCTGCTCCTACAGCTGCCCCTACCTGCCCCCATGCCTCAGCCCCAGGCCAGCTCCCCTCTTTCCATCTTTCAGGAGGCACCCTTTGCCCTCTCCCTGTGTGACCTACCTCCAATGCGGAACCACTCAGTCTCTTACCCTTTGGCCACCTGTCCTGAAAGGAACATCAACTTCCATTCCCTCCCTACCCTGGCCCATGGGGACCACTGCCTCAATGCCAAGCCTCTTGCTTCAGAATTGTAGTTTCCTTTCACTGAGGGTGGAAGCTGGAGGCATTAGGGCAGAGCTAACCTCGGAGGCAGTGCACAGGCTAGGGCCCATCTGAATGTCACGTAATAAAAGATTTTTTAAAAGTCCCAGACTTCCTTGTGTCTCATTTATTGTTAGGAGGGTAAAGTTCTTCCCCGTCTGATGGGGACAGTTTGCGAACCAAACTGAAGTTCACTGAGTTATCACCAACACAAGTGGGAAGTGGAGGATTGGCTGTGGAAAGACACACTGAACCAGTACTTATGATGGGCTCAGCAGTCCTATACCCGGCATTTATTTAAGACCAAAAATGTGCGCCAGACCCTGGGATAGGTACCCAAAGGCTGCTGTTCTATTGGGACATTGAGCACAGCTGCCACAAGAGTGATAGCTGTGCAGGGTGGGTGAGATATGGTGGCCACTTTGCAGGTGAGACAAGTCACAGATCCATGAGCCACATGGCACTGCTGGCTCAATCACATTGTTAACATGTATGTGTATTGAGTTGTGGTTGTGTCTATATTATTTCTAATGTAAGAACATGGCCAATGACCCTCCTCTTACATTCGAAGGGGTAGTTCCCAAGGGCATTTACCGTGTTGTCATGCTACAGAGCAAGGCCTCAAATATACATTTTCCTGGCTTCAAATTTCTTGATCTTCCAACCATGCACCCTGGTTTCCCTTCCCTAATGATGTATCTGGTTAGAAAACACTTGGCAAATGATTTCTCTGTGTGTGTGAGGTGTAATTAACGTGGTCCATGGATTGGCTTTGGGGAAGGGCTTGTCAGTGATGCCTCTAAAATTATACATAGAAATGTATGCGGTTAAAAACAATCTTTCTTAAAGGCATTTATGGTCTCTCCAAAAAGTAAGATCCACTATATGAGAAGACTAATTTTTTTAAAGACTTCATTTATTCATTTCTAGAGAGAGGGGAAGGGAGAGAGAAAGGGGGAGTAAAACATCAGTGTGTGGTTGTCTCTTGCACACCCCTACTAGGGACATGACCTGCAACCCAGGCATGTGTCCTACAGGGGATCAAACTGGTGACACTGTGGTTTGCAGGCCTGCACTCAATCCACTGAGCCACACCAGCCAGGGCAGAAGATTAATTTTTATATCTTCTGGAAACTACCCTACAAAGAGAAACAAAGGTAATACTGGCTGTTTGGTCCAAGACTAAAGGTAAAGAAAGCTCAGTTTTGCCCCAGGATATAAATTTTTTCCTTTCACTTTGGAAACAATTATCTTACCATATTTGGTAAGATGCTCAAATGAACTAAGCTTTATGTAGTTTTCCCTGAGAGGAAAGGTCACTCAGAGAGAGAGTGTGTGCCTGATCCCAGAATCTAGCAATTGTGTAGAGCTTATTTTTCTCTTATTTTCCTGTGTGAAAAAGCTCCAGCTCCTCTATGATGACTGTCTTTTTTTGTAAATTATTTTATTTTTTTAGTTTTAATTATATTTTATTATGCTATTAGTTGTCCCATTTTTTTCCCTTTGCCCCCCCCCACACACACATAGCACATACTTTTCCCTCAGGCAATCCCCACACCATTGTTCATGTCCATGGGTCATGAATATAAGTTCTTTGGCTACTTCATTTCCTATACTGTACCTTACATCCCCATGGCTATTCTGTAACTATCTATTGGTACTTCTTAATCTCCTCACCTCTCACTCATTCCCCTACACTGCCCTCCCATCTGACAACCATCAAAAAATTCTCTGTGTCCATGATTCTGTCTCTGTTCTTCTTGTTTTCTTAGTTTGTGTTTTGGATTCATTATAGACAGATTTGTATATTTTTCTATTTTATTATTCACAGTTTTGATCTTCTTTTTCCTAAATAAGTCCTTTAACATTTCATATAATAATGGTTTGGTGATGATGAACTCCTTTTGTGTTTTCTTGTTTGGGAAGCTCTTTATCTATCCTCCAATTCTAAATGATATATCTTTGCTGGGTAGAGCAATCTTGGCTGTAGGTACCTGGTTTCTATGACTTTGAATATTTCTTGCCAATCCCTTCTAGTTTGCAAAGTTTCTTTTGGGAAATCCACTGACAGTCTCATGAGAACTCCCCTGTAGGTAACTAACTACTTTTCTCTTGCTGCTTTTAAGATTCTCTTTATCTTTAACCTTTGGCATTTCAGTTATGCTGTGTCTTGGAGTGGGCTTCTTTGCATTCATCTTGTTTGGGACTTTCATGTTTATTTCCTTCACCAAATTAGGAAAGTTTTCTTTCATTATTTTTTCAAATAGATTTCCAATTTCTTGCTATTTCTCTTCTCTTTCTGGCACCCCTATGATGAAAATGTTGGACCTCTTGAAGTTGTCCCAGAGGCTGCTTACACTATTCTCTCTTTTTTGGATTCTTTTTTCTTCTTGTTGTCCTAACTGGTTGTTTTTTTTTTTGCTTCCTTATGTTTCAAATCATTGGTGTGATTCTTGGCTTCATCCACTCTACTGTTGTTTCCCTGTAAATTATTCTTTATTCCAATTAGTGTATCCTTCATTTCTGAATGGACATTTTTAATGCAGCTGAGGTCTTCACTAAGTTCCTTGAGCATTCTTATAACCAGTGTTTTGAACTCCACATCTGATAGATTGCTTATCTATATCTCATTTAGCTCTTTCTCTGGAGTTTTGATCTATTCTTTCATTTGAGCCATGTTTCTTTGTCTCCTCATTTTGGCAGCCTCCCTGTGTTTGTTTCTATGTATTAGGTAGAGCTCTTGGACTCCCTGTGTTGGTAGCATGGCCTAATGAAGTAGGTATCCTGTAGGGTCCAGTGGCACAGCCTCCCCTATCACCCAAGCTGGGTATTCAAGGTGAACCCTTTGTGTGGACTGAGTTCACCCTCCTCTTGTAGTTGAGACTTGATTGCTGTTGGCAGGTCAATAGGAGGGATTTACACAGGCTGGTCAGCTGCAAGGACTGGCTGTGAGCACTGATCACCAACCTCTGCTCTCTGTGGAGGATTAGCTGTGCAGGAGCTGGGTGATGGTGCTCTGGCATGGTCTGTAGCTGTCCTTGGGATGCACAGGCTCTGGGGTTTCCCAGGTGGTGCAGGCCAAGGTCAGCCTCTGCCTCTGTTGTGCCCCAGGGCCATCTTGCCTGAGCTATAAAGCAATCTGAGATTGCTGCTATTTGTGCTGGGTTTGGAGATTCCCAGGCAAAGCCAAGCTGTGAATCTAGGCTGGTTGCTGCTAGTGCCAGGCCTGGGGCCACTTAGCAAGAGGTATGGGGCCTGGGTGCTCACTGCGGCCAGCTGTTGTTTGAGAAGATTTAGAAAGTTGTGAAACACGAGCCAAGATCAGTCATTCATATGGAAAAGTCACCATCAACAGCTTGAGTGGCCCTATAAGTTGGGTGGAACAGTCTCAGGGCATCTCCAGGGTGGGGCAAACAGTGTTAGGCAGGTATGGCTCCCATCTGCCAGCTCTGAGTCTCAGATATGGCACCAGCTTGCAAGCTCTCTGAGAGGAGCATTCAGAAAACAGACAATGGCCTCTGTCCACCTTTCTGTCTAGAAGAAAGCTGTCCCCCAGCTCTGGCCTTGATGCCAGACAATTCAGTTCTTCCTTATATGCCACTGGTGCCTTTCAAGCTGCTACCATGTGCTGGAGCTCAGACAGAGAGAGTCTGAGTAAGTCCATGCATGGATTCTTTAATAGGAACTGCTTGGGACTCTAGAAGTTTCTTCCATCAACTTAATCCCCACCAGGTTTTGCAGCCAGGAGTTATAGGGACTTATCTTCCTGGCACTGCAATCCTGGGCTGAGGGACCTGGGGTGGGGCTGGGACTCCTCACTTCCAATATATCCCTCCTGAGTATTTTATCTGCCACCTGTGGATGTAGGACCAGCCCATTCCACATCCCTGCCCCTCCTATAAGTCCGGAGGGATGTGGTTTCCTTAAATCTGTCATTGTCAGACTTCCATTCAACTTAATTTCTGAAAGTTTTGAGTGATGGTTTTCTACAGTTTTGTTGTAATTTTGATGTGGTTTTGCAAGGAAGTGAGCTGTGTTTTACGTATGTTGTCATCTTAACTGGAAGTCCACTCTCTTGCAATAATTTCAAGGCTTGTCTTTTTAAAGACAGTGGAATATTTCTTATAAACATGCTTACACTGAATCTCAACACATGAAACAGCCTAAGTAAGACTTCTCTGGTTACACAGGTGCAGGGGCTCACTTATCCTTCTCCTGCCAGATCCCAACCTACAGATGCCAGAGAAGCAGCCTTTGCTCCTTCAGGCCAAATTCTGTGTTTGTCAGGTAGATTCTTCAACTTAACAATATGCCCACAATCTGTTTGTCTTTGTTTTCAAAAGGGAGGAACCAATAAAAATAGGGATCACAGTACACATGCTCACTCAACAGCTGCTATCACCCCCACTGACTAGTACAGTGAAGTTGTCATTGTTCACACATGCACATTCCAGTCCACCCTCCTTGGCTGCCAGGCTACATGGATATTGCACAAACTGTTCTTGTTATATTAACAGTGGCTGGACTTTTTCCAGACAGATTTTATATTTATTTATTTATATATATTTATTTTTATTTTCCTCAGTAATCAGGGGCGAGGGACTCTTTAGTCATAGACACAGTAGGAGAGAAAGAAAATCTTTTATTTAGATAAATTAAAATGGCTGTATTACTAATATGAAATAAGCAAAGTTCAAATCAAGTCATGGAAATCTTGAATTCACTCCCCCAACAGAACCAAAACTACTTATGTATTACCAAAATAGCTCCACTAATGCCAAGTAGATCAACATTCATTAATGTGAGAAAACAACAAGGTAGGTTAGGTTCATGTAACAAACAATACACGCTCTATAAAGTCTCAGGAATACCCAAATGTGTTCTGGTTTGAATATGAGAGAGGACTGCATCCAGCTGGTATTGTTGGTAAGCAAGCCAATGAGGTGTGCAGCAAACAAAAGCTGTCACTAAAAACAACTCAACAGCTGGCCATTATGAGTAGAAGCCCATCACAGTCAAAATCTTCAGCTGTGACAGTAAGACCACTGGGGGTGCTGACAGTGCTCTGTCCAGCAACGTGAACTGAGGCAGTGCCAATGGGAGGAAAGCAGCTAGGAGGTGAAGAGCATCCCTTCTTTAGCTTTGCTGTTTCAGACACTCCTAGGGGCCCTTGAGACAACACTACAGTCACCCCCAAGCTGGGGTTCTCTTCTTTTGGTTTTCTTCCAACAAAACTGTTTGCCTCTCTGATTTATAAAGAGGCCCTTTAAGTAAACATCATACCAGAGAGTACAAGACAAAAGAAAAAAAGGATCAAGAAGCAGTGCTTTGGGTACATGAGGAAAGCAGCAGTGGGAGCAGCCAGCACAAAAAGGTCAAAGTATTGGAAACCAAAACCAATACCAAACTCACCACTACTATTCAACCTTCCTCTCAGCTGAGATGTGGCAGGTGAGGCTTGATTGTAGCTAAACACAAGTCACAGGTTGGGTAAGTTAAGACAATTTATAAATAAAAATCCCAAATTAACACTGAATAATAGGTTTCTGAAGCTCTTCCTAAGCCAATGAATCTGCTCATCTTCGAAAGAAGGGGTTCAAGATGACCTAGGTCTGCCTGGGAGATAGGGCACTCTCCTAGGCAGTGTGACAAAAGTATTCACAAGTCTGAGCGCACAGCAGGAACACCTCTGCCAAACTGGGTAGGGGGAGAAGATGGTACTATATACCTGGCTCAAGGGTGATGCTAGCCAGACAAGCTTGAGGTGAGAACAGACAATAAACCAAAAAAACACAACTGACTCCTCCATGGATAGCTATTTGATGCAAAAGAAAAGTACATACAACAAAGAGTTAAGGAGTCTTCAAAGTATCTGCCTATGAATAAGAATTTGAAACTAAAAAGGACAAGCTACATTACCCTCAAATATATTTCATATAAATCAGTTCACAAAAAAAATAGTTTCCAGGTGCAGACATACTATTTATGGTACAGTATATACAAATATAGCAGTATAATTCAATTTATTGCTAGAATGCTATTTGGTTGTTATAAAATACATCAGGATATATATATTAAAGGGGGGGCATGGAAGGCAGTCAGAAGAGTAATCTTCGAGTTACCTAAAGTGCCAGGCAAATTTTTGAAAATTTTTTTTACTTATTGATTTGAGAAAGGAAGGGGGAGAGGAGAAAGAGAGAGCGAGCGAGTGCTGTTTGTTTTTCCACTTATCTATGCATTCATTGGTTGATTCTTGTATGTGCCCAGACCAGGATGGAACCCACAACCCTGGCATATGGGGATGATGCTCTAAACAACTGAGCTACCTGGCCAGGGTGCGCCAGGCTATTTTTATACTATATTTTGACTTTTTCAAGTAAGTGAAATAGCTTGGATGAGTAAGGAAAACAAACTTTTTTAAAGAGAGAAGCATAAACTGTATGAGGTAAGCAGATACATTCATGGGAAAGGACTTTATCTTGCTTTAATAAATTTCAGTATTTCTAGAAAAAAATCAAGGTTAGCCTACACCAAGCTGAACATCATATAAAGAAAAAATAAACCAGCCCTTAAATAGTTAAGGATGCCTGGCTGTATCCATGGCTAACTGGGCAACTAGGACAAAGAGAAAATGGAAATCAGCTTTACTGAAGAAGCTGGTGCCACGAAAGCTTCTCCAGTTTCTCCCTGACTTGGCTTACAGCACAGTTAAGTTTTGCAAAGTTTTTTCCTTCTGTTTTGTCCAAAGTCTCCTGAGAACAATGCACCACACACCAGGTGACATGGAGATATACTTCCTTCCAGTCCGGGGTCTTTTAGTACCAGGCCTACAGAAGCATTTAAAGGGAAAAGTATTGCACTTGCATGTATTCAGATTTGAAAACTCTTGCTACCATCATGTGAAGCCCAATGTTCCAGGCCTGTTTGCTATTTTTTTTGGCATTCTCTGGACATAAAGCTTCTACTTCTGATCTGATAATTATGAAGAAACCTAATAGGTTCACAACCTTTTTGGCCTTAGCCCCCATAGGAACAAATTAGGTTCTTGGCTAGCCCCCAGGTAAAATCTCAAAAAGTTTTCTGGGTCAGAAGTGGGGGCATAGCTCTCCTCTAAAACGCCTGGGCAGCCAGGCTGAGACAGTGGCCAAAGGACTTCAGCCCTGCCATTCAGAATGGATATGGTGTCAGAGGTGTAAGTCAGCTATAGCTTTAAGACTTGAGTGTGTGTGTGCGTGTGTGTTGGGGGGATTGGAGTTTGGGGGTGGGGAAGATAATTTAGCTCACTTGGAGGAAATGTAGCTCGCCACTGGATAACTTTTATGCTCATAAACCCCAAAATAGGATTGAAAATGAGAAAAATCCCCAACAAAACTTCTCTGGTTCACGGGTTGGGATTAACTAAGGGGACAGACACAAAGAACCAGATCTTACTTTCCTGAGCCTGGAGTCTACACTGTCCCCACAGTATCCATTCTCTAAACATACTCCTCCAGCCACCAGACCAAACCCCATGGCAGCACCTAAAGGAGATGCCTGGAGGAGGGAGACATGGACCTAGTTTTAGCCGCTACCAGATCAGATTAACAATTTTTACTAACAAGTCATTTTGTTCATATCTTGTTTCAAACCATTCCTCCTATTTCTCATAAAATATGCAGAATTCTTTCTTTCATTTTAAATATTTACAAACAGAAAAAGTCTATCTTTTAAAGAAAAGACATTTTCTGAGCCTGTCCTGTATAAAGTGCAGCTAATTTAAGGCAAATTTATGTGAAATATAAAAGGTGGCTTATTCTCACTATATACACATTTTCCAGTTCTAAAAGATAGGGTCTCCTTCCCTTACAAAAAAAAAAAAAAAAAAGGAAAGAGAAAGAAAGAGGGCTTGACTTTTATTCTGGCAATTTTAGAATTAAGATCTTACTGGTTTCAGGAAATCATAGATTTCTAATATCATAAGTAAAATGATCTTTTTAAAAAAAATAACATTTATATAGCTTTTCCCAACAAGTTAAAAGGTGGCAATGTGTCTCCTACAGTAGTTTGGAGGACTGGAGGACTGACAGGTAAATAGAAGGGTTGTGAGTAGATATTAGGTAGCCCAGGGTATATATCCATTTCTAAACATGCCCAGTGAGGCTAGACACCTAAAGCTGCTCTTAGCTCTAGGAACGAGTATCTTCCATCTCCATCAACATCAAACTCTCTTAAACTCTCTGGTGCTGGCATAGCAGAACCTAAGGAGTTCCAAATTTCCTGGTAGGTCAGCTTCCCATCCATGTTCTGGCCAGTCTGGTGGAAAAAATCCTGAAGATCTGTTTTAAAAAATTGCAAAAAGTGTTTATGTCTATACATACAGCTAATTTTCGTTAACAGCCTAAAAAGTAGCCTCAACTGAATTTAAAGCACTAAAAAGAAAGCTATTTTCTATACTCTGATTCCAAAAGGTAAAGTTTTGGATATCACTAAATCAAAAAGATTAATTCTTGATCCTTTAAGAATGAGAGTAATACTGTATGGCACTCACTATCCTCCCAAAATAGAAGCAGTGATAGGTAATCACAGGGGGGCAAGTAGACTGGCTTTCTCTCTGTCCATGGCTTCCTTTTAGATTTTTTCAGATTTTATTTTCCTGTTGAAGGGGTAAAAAGGACTGCAGAGGCTTAAAGAGCTAACTGATAGGAGTTGAGCTTGTAAAACAGAATGGGATATTGTCAGTTAAACAGAGTTATCATATGACCCAGCAATTACATTTCTACACTCAGGAGAAATGAAAACATGTCTACACAAAAACTTGTATACAAATGTTCATAGCTGCATTATTTGTAATAGTCAAAATATAGACAACCCTGTCCATCAACTGATGAATGGATACACAAAATGTATCCATGCAATGAAATATTATTCAGCCATAAAAAGAATAAAATACCGTTACATTCTATAACATGGATGGACTTTGACAACATTATGCTAATGGAAGGAACATACTGAAAGAAAGAAGCATATATAAGGTCATAGGTTGTATGATTCCATTTATATGAAACACAGAGAATATGCAAATCCAAAGAGACAGTGGTTGAGAGATGAGTGGTTGCCAGGGGCTGGGGGAAGGGGAATAGGGAATGACTAATGGGTTCAGGGTTTTTTTCTGAGATAAAATGTTCTAGAATTATGATAAATAATAATACAAGAACAAACTGTGTTTTGCATACTCACAACTAAAAACCTACTTTTCCCTGCCCTGTACATCCTTCAAAGCTGTGTGGACTGCACATACTGTATCTGGTGTTGGTGCTTGTGCTCACTTGAGCTTTCTCTCTCCTCCTCTATTCCACGTAAGAGAGATAAAGCAATACTACCAGTTGATCTGTATCTTCTTTTTTTATTTCTAAGGTGTTACTTGAGCCAATAGGCTTGCAGAATTTGTCAATCATTTCTTCTGGTATTTTCTCAGGAGGGCTGATTATTTACATAGCATTTACAAAGGACTTGACTGTGTCCCTACTGAATGACTTAGTAGCTTTGGTCACTAATACCAGAAGACAGTTGGTGAGGCTTACGTTTCTTTAAAAATCTTCCTAAATTCCTTTCCTTTCTTCATTTATTCAACTTCACACTTAGATTCAATAGACCTCCTGCTGTTTGGTACTTAGGACGAACAGGAACCGTCTGAAGTTGGGGTGGAGGTGGGGGAGTGTGCTGTGGGAACAGCTGCAGTGCAAGGTCTAGTCTGTCAAGGAATTTTGCAGACAAGCTTCTGAATAAGGCCCTACTTTCACTCTTAAGATAGCTTGGCAAAGCAGCTAAATAAGTCTAAAAGGCTCCTTGAAAGCCAGAAAAGCAGGTGGGATGCTTGTTCTCAATGCCAGCCACCAAGTGTTTTATTGTGTGTGTATAGAAAGCACAGGTTTATACAATGTGCTGTGCACTTGGCGGAGAGGTACTACAGTACATGTTGAGAGTGCAAACTTTGGTGTCAGGCTGCCTTTGTATGAATTTTGCCTCAACTGATTATTTGCTGTCTGGACTTAGGTAGTTTCCCTATCAGTAAAATGGGTACCATATATATACAAATATTTATGTTCCCAGGATTAATAAGGATTATACAATATAATGCATATCAAATATTGGTCCATGAAAGTTGCTCAATCAATGTTAGATATAATTCTTTTTCTTACAATTGAAAAAATTGAAAAGTTGTAATGTTGAACATTTCCTTTATTATTCTATAGTATAAAAATTTACCTTTGATGCTAGAAATTCCTGGTAGGGAGACAGGTCTTAGCTGGGCAGCTTTCTCAGTATGGTCTCCAAGGGACTGTGGAAATTCTGGCAATGCTGATGGCTTTGATGGGACACTCTGTACTTGCTCTGTTACAAACATATGGTTTTATTATTATCAAATCTGACACCAAATTAAACCAGTATTGAAGGTCACCTCTTAGGACAATTGTGCACATACTTAATTTAAGAGAAATCACTGACAAAGGAGACAATCAGCAAATGAAAAGATAACCTACTGAATGAAGATGTTTGCCAATGTTACAACTGATAAGGAGTTAATATCCAAAAATTATAAAGAACTTATACAACTTAACACCAAAAAAACAAACAAACAACCCCCTACCCCCACTAACTGGCCAATTAAAAAAAAATGGGCAGAGGACCTGAATAGACACTTCTCCAAAGAGGACACGCAGATAGCCAACAGACATGTGAAAAGATGCTCAATGTCACTAATCATCAGAGAAATGCAAATTAAAACCACAATGAGATACTACTTCATACCTGTCAGAATGGCTGTCATCAATAAATCAACAAAACAATTGTGGCAAAGATGTGGAGAAAAGGAAACCCCTGTGCACTGTTGGTGTGAATATAAATTGGTGCAACCACTGTGGAAAGCAGCACAGAGGTTCCTCAAAAAATTACAGCTGCCTTATGACCCAGCAATTCCACTTCTGGGTATATATCCAAAGGAAACCCAAAACATTAATTCTAAAAGATATACACACCCCTATGTTCATGCAGTGTTATTTATGATAGCCAAGATATGAAAGCAACCCAAGTGCCCATCAATAGACAAGTGAATAAAAAAAGCTGTGGTGTACACACACACACACACACACACACACACACACATGAATATTACTAGACCATACAAAAGAATGAAATGTTACCATTTGAGACAGCATAATAGACCTAGAGCAGCAATTTTCAACCAGTGTGTCAAAAAATTTTTAAAACATGCAATACCTGACTATTTAGTCAGGGGCCCTGACCTCTTTTTGCTTAGACAGGGGCACTGACCTCTTGTTGCTTAGACTGTCAAGCAAAAAAATGACAACAGCTAACACAACAGCTGTCCATTCTGCATGTCCCATCTTGAACCATAAATATATAGGTCATATAACAGCATTGCATCTTAGTGTCCATGTGACATAACAAGGTTGCATTTGATTGGTTAATTCTTGGTACTAGAAATCCTTATATACAAGTATAGGGGGATGTTAGAGGACGGAGGGATTGAGCAAAAAGGAAAAAGCACTCATGGACATGGACAACAGTGTGGTGACTGCTGGGGGAAGGGGAGTATATGGGAACTAAATGGTAAGGGAAAAGGTACAATAAAGATTAAAAAAAGTATAGGTACTTGATTTTTTAAAAAGCTACTTTGGAACAAAAAGGGTAGATTATTATTATTCTTTTGTAAATCAATCAAAATCATACCTACTTTTTTTGTCAGACTGGCAAAAAAAAATATTTTTTGCATGCTGCTGAATTTTAGTAATTAATTTTATGTGTACCATAAGATGAACAAGGTTGAAAATTGCTGACCTAAAGGATATTATGCTAAGTGAAATAAGTCAGACAGAAAAAAGACACATATTATTTCACTTATATGTGGAATCCAATGAACAAAATAAATGAACAAACTAAACAGAAACAGACTCATAGACACAGAGAACAAAATGATGTTTACCAGAGGGGAGCTGTGTGAAAAAGGTGAAGGGATTGAGAAGTACACAGTGGTAGCTACGAAACAGTCCCAGGGATGTGAAGTACAGCATAGGGAATGTAGTCAGTAATGTTGTAATAACTATGTATGGTGTCAGGTGGATACTTGAAATATTGGGGGGGATCACTTTGTAAACTATATGGTCGACTAACCACTATTCGTACACCTGCAATGAATATAAAATGACACTGAACATCACCTGTAATTGAAAAATAAAAAAGAAATGAGAATGAAGTAGCATAGTGACTAAATGAAGTTAAAGGCATGGATTAGTATGTTCTGTGCATTAAGTGAAGATAAATCAGTATTATATAACATTAAGGTTGATTGGTTGGTTTCTCTCTCTTTTTTTCACATTAAGGTTTGAAGCTGCGGTCTCACTGGAAGATCTTATAGTACCAGTAAGCATTATGCATTATGTTTAGATGTTAAGAGTTGAAGCTGCAAGTGAGAATAGCACTGGATATCGGATATTCTAGGAACTGTGCTTAGGCCTGATCTGGGGGCAGGTGCCCCTGTTCAGCGGTGTTAAAAGAGCACCGCCGTACAATT
Organism: Anoura caudifer; assembly: GCA_004027475.1. Taxonomy (NCBI): domain Eukaryota; kingdom Metazoa; phylum Chordata; class Mammalia; order Chiroptera; family Phyllostomidae; genus Anoura; species Anoura caudifer. The sequence continues at coordinate 116,503 of PVKU01004221.1, forward strand.
GTGTAGTGCAGCGCTGGGACAAGGCCTCCCACTGTAGTCTGTCTTCCACCCAAAAGAGAGTAAGAGAGGTTGTACTGCTTTCTCAAAAATAAAAAAATACTTTTTAGGGGGAGAGGGGTCAAAGCCAACACAGTCCAATGCCTTGGTTATATCCTCCTAGTGCTTAAATGAGTGGAAGTTAATATATTGGCCAACATTAACTAGGTATGTCCCTACCTAAAGCCAAGGGCCTTTCCAACCCATTGATCCAATCATTATTTGTTAATGGTTTTTCAGAAGGGCTAATATTTATTTTTAAGTAAATTTTATGCACTTAAAGGAATGAAAAGACTTCTGTAAACATTTAGTTGGTTTAATACAGGCTATGACAATGATGTTTTTCTGCCTATAATTGAATGCAGACAGCATGGAGAAGTCTATTTCCAGCTAAACATTACCCCTTCTTCCCTTAATAGACTGAAGTACAAATCATGTACCAAATGGGCTTTTTCTAAATGAAAGCAAAGTGTATCAGCTTCATCTCGGTGCGCTGAGGCATCATTCACTCAGTTCGATCAGTCCTGCTGGAACACCTTTCCACTCCATGTGGGAGGCAAGCTGCTCAAGCCTGCGTGAAATATTCAGAAGCCAGCCCTGAATATCTCACCTTCATGGGTGGTCTCTGGAGGCCTGTTGCTTTCAGGTTTGTTGGTGAGAGCAGTGATCAGCTGTAGTTTTTCTCTTAGCTTGGATACCTGAGAATCTGAACTATCTTCCTTCTGCCCAAAACAAAGATCACAGAGGTTTAAGGTAGAAGTAAGTCTTCATCTGATTCTTTATTATATTCCCAGAGCATATTTAGCATGTAGTGCTTGACCTCCAGTACGTTCTGTATAAGTACAGGCAATGAAGGAATGAATCAACAGATAATAGAGGTATCTTCGGTACTCAGTGATGATGAGGGCCCACCTGGATTTGAGCCTAGACCATTAAGGAAACATTATGCTACAGATGATCTGATTCACTGTGAGCATCTGGCTGATGGGGTCTGGCATGCCTGTGTCAGCAGTAAAGGAAATGTACCCTTGCCCAGGTGCCTGCCTCTGTGACACCTATTTCCTAAATGAGTAGGATATTGGTTTCTAGGAACAATTGCACACTAATGAAATAATTTTCCTGAATATTTTACTTCACCTTGTGACTAGATCACTTTAGGTAGAGTTTTATACTCTTATCATGTTAACAAACAAAACAAACAACCAAACCACAATTATTCCCCTGATCTTCCTTCTCTCCCCCCCATGGTGATGATTCAACTGGTGGCAGGAACTGCTGGCAACATGAAGAAACTGTCATACTTCAAAGTCTTATTAATACCTTTTAAAAAAGATTTATACTTGATATCTGCCTCATCCCCAGAAAGATCCAGAGTGACATATAAAAATACATTTAATTGTAAAAAGAGAGAAGTCTGGTTTCTATAAGGCCAGTTTCTAATTGCTTAGACTAAGGTGAAAGGTCTTGATCCTTTGTTTACTTAGAATACCAACTCATTAAATGTTTCTTTTATTCAATACATATGTATTCTCTTCTCTCTTTATTTCTACCTTAATAGTTTCTATATAATAGATCACTCTTGGTTTACTTAGGGACCTAATATATAGACATATGTAAATAAAACTAGGTGCTAAATGCTTGAAGAATTTATGCTAAGGAGAAATTAGATCTGGTTAGGATGCTTAGGTTAGGCAGCACAATGGGACTAATACACTGAGATGACAATTAAAAAACACAAAGTATCTGGAAGTAAAGCCAAGAAATTTAGGTAAAAGCATTTACTAGCTGTATTTTAATCTGATATTTACTGTAAAAAAACTGAGCTGTTACTGAAATCACTACTACTTTCCAATAGTAGCTTTTCCAATAGTAGGCACTTTTTTGTGTTCAACACTTATATCTGGCTCTTAAACTTTTCTTGTCATTCTGCAGCTGAGGTTTTTCCTAAAAAAATTTTCTTTGCAGCAGTTAGAAAATACAACAAAAGCCTAGCATATAAAGCATTAACATTTTACTATATGTGATTTTTACAAAACTGTTGAGGAAGAAAAATATAGATGGAAAGCATTATAATGAAAACTGCTTGTACTATGGTTCACTTCTAAGTTTATTTTCTCTGAGCCTCATATCCTCTGAATTTGTCAAATGTAATGTGCATCTGAAACGGTACTTTAGCCACTCAGTCACCATCTTCCTGAATTTCCCTTTAGCTTAGCCCAGGTTTTATAGTATTGCAGAGAACGCTGCAAACAAACTTCCTCTCCTGGGATATCGGAGTATATCACAGATTGCTTATCTTGATATGCCTGGGATGAACAACAAAAGGGAAAGGTACTAGGTGAAGGGAATAGGCTGAGGCTTAAATGGACTATGTAAGTTCTGCAACTAAAATTTAAAAATAAAAATAATTTTTCAATTAGATACCATTTTTAGATTATCTAAGCCACTGTTCCCCATCATTAGTACACATAACTTCCTGTCTTAGTTTAAAAGTTGTTTCCTTAGGGAAGCCTTCCTGGTTTCTGCTAATGCCCTCATCATCCTCTATACTTTTCCTCTCTAGCATTTATCATGCTCGTGATGAATTATGTGTTCAATCATATGTTCATGATTTTCTCACTGATGGACTTTGAAAGCTCCACCAGAATAGGGGTCACATGTCTATTGTGCTCGCTGTGGTCATACCAGCTCCTAGCAAAGTGTGGGTACCAGGTAGGTGCTTGATGCAGTATTCACTTATTCAATATACTAATTTACTAATTACTTTGTCTTGAAGTTTTAGCATATGAGGTCATAGTGCTCCTTTTGAGAAAGAAGCAGTAGTTCAAAAAGCACAAGGACACTGAAGCATTTACCTTTACTTCACAGTAAGCTTCCTGTTATTTACCTTCATACTTTGGGTTTTTACTGTATCTGTTCTGCTGGTCACCTGGTGCAAAGACTCTCTTTTCAGAGTGGCAGCTCTATCACGAACCTTAAAGGGTAAAAAAGCACAAGAGAAGATTAAAGGCAAACATCGAAAGTTAAACAACATCTAGCACTTTTTAAGCCATTTGGTCAAACTTATTTAAAAGACCTCATGACACTTTCAATAGAAATACCAGAAGGAGGATGAGAGAAGAGAGGGAGAAAGGCCACTGAAATACAAACGTGGAAATGGTGCTTAGTCTAGTTGTTTCATTCACAAACTTTAAAACTTTGAAGTATAAAAAGAGAGAACTTTAACTTAGAATCATGCTGGGTATGATGCTATTGGAAGAAATAGTAAGATGATACTATGAACAATTTCCTCCTCTGGAGAAAAATAAAGCAGGGAGGAGAGGGACAGTAGGGGAAGTTTGGAATCGTAGATTTTCATAATAAGCCTCAAAAACCGTTGAGCCCCAATACTCATCAAATCATCCAAAATTCCCGGCCCCTGCTTAGTTTAGCAGAGTTCAAATGGGTTTTTAAACTAAGCTCCTTTAATCTTCTCAGCTTTCTAGTCAATTACACACCCCAGTAAAGCAGTAGAGGGACCAGGTCTTACTCCACCCTCAAAGCCAAGTCAAGGTAACTTGCCAAGGCAACTGTGGCAGAGCCATTTCAAACAGTGCTTTCTACGTGCCAGAGTTTGACTTCACTCGTGGGCTTGCTTCCAGTTTTGGTGGTTACTTGCATTTACAGTACAATTTCCTGTATTTTGTTTCCATTTCTTAATATATGCCTGTCTCTGCTATATGAAATCTTTTTAAAAAAAGATTTTATTTACTTTTAGAGAGAGTGGGAGTGAGAAAGAGAGGGAGCAAAACGCGGAGAGGTAACAATGATCAGTTGCCTCTCACACGCCCCCAACTGGGGACCTAGCCCACAACCCAGGCATGTGCCCTGACCAGGAATAGAACTAGTGACCTTTTGATTCTCAGGCCAGAGCTCAATCCACTGAGCACCAGCCAGGGCGCTGTTTGAAATCTTTAAGGGTGAGGTTTGCAACTATTAAAAAACAGTCCAGCCCTGACCAGTGTGGCTCACTTGGTTGGGTGTCATCCCACAAAGCAAAACCCACATGCCTAGGTTGTGGATTTGGTCCCTGGTTGGGGCGTGTAGGAAAAGTAACTGATTGATGTTTTTCTCTCACACTGTTGTTTCTCTCCCTCTCTTACTCCCTCCCTTCCTCTCTAATAATTAACACAGAAAAATCCACAAGGATCCCAGTACAAGGTATATGAGAAAGGTGATTAAAGAAACACAAAATAATATGAAAACCAGTAAAGCACACAATCTGCCAGCATTGGTGACTTAGAGTCATTCAGTTTCCTCAGATATAAAATGAGAGGCTGGACTCAATGATCTCTTAAGTTGAGGAGCTGGTCAGATCTGACCTGTTTTAAATGGCTTTCCTGACTTTATATGCAAAAGTATCCCCTTAATATGTAGATGAAGCAGGAAAAATCTGAAAGCCAAGTTCTAGCTTAAAGAAATGGCAAAAGATTCTTTAGTTATTATCATTGTTCCCATCCTGAATAACTTAGAAAAGATCAACAAGACCTCACTTGGAAATATGTGCCAGAGCTTCCCTATGAGATGGGTCACTGGTAACATAATAGCAGGCTTGCCATGCCTGCCAATGACTTGTGGTGAGGCCTGGGCAAGCAACTGAACCTCTCTCCATCTCCCTTCCGAAACAGGACAAACACCACCTGTGCCATTCATATCAAAGAGCTAGTGTAAGGGTTAGAGGAGACAAGGATTAAGTACAATACAATTGGTAGCTTCTCAAATATGCCAGAAGACTATTTGAAAAGGTGGTGGAATGCCATCCATGCACAGACAAAAGACACTGTGAAACACAGAACATGTCAAAAAAGATCTGAAAAGGCTTACCATGCTGAAGGACAGGTTTGCTTGCTTTTCTGCCTTGCTCATAGCAACCAGATCTCTTTCTACCAAGTTGACTCTCTGGGTAAGATTACTGACTATCTCATTCATCCCCTCGAGTTTAAGATCATTTCGTCTCTGGTACCCCACTAGGGCACTGTTTACCTCCTCTAAAGAGTTGTGAAGGTACAGGATATCCTGGAGTGGAAATAAATCAAACTGTACAATCCAGCTAAAGATGTATGCCAGACAAGCAGGCCAGCAGCACTGAACAACCATCAATATGTCAAGTTACTGAAGTAAACTCCTTTTCCTGGTTTAGATCATTGATCGTCTGTCTCTGCTTTGTCCCTCTACTTCACATCGCTCCCAGTTTACTCCCTCTGGAATTGTTTGTCCTCAGCTAGATGGGGTGGGGGAAGGGGAGGTGAAGAGGGAAGAGGACTACCCACATGATTCACTGTCTGGTCCGAGGAAGCTGAGAGCCTGGGAATTGATTTCCCAATGTTTACCTCACCTGCTGGCTAAGAAAGCTTGCTGGGTTATTAACTGAAATGTCCATTAACCTAATTTGTCAGAACAAAACTACCTTAGGAACAATGCCAATTACTGAATTGGCTCATGTAGCAAAACCATAACAAGTAGTGCATTATTTAGTACAGGATTCAATTATTTTTATTGGCATCCTTTACTTACTGATGACTACTTAAATAGAAATGATGACTATAGGTTTTAAAGGGCATTAAACTCAGGACAGGAATTCTTCTTTGTGAAGATTCCTTTATTCTCTTCAATGTGATTTTGAACTCAAATCTCCTTTTTCCTCCTTGTCTTTAGTCTTTTGAACATCTTGATTTTCTAGGATACGCTTTCTAACATTCTTAGAATTTACTGTGGCTCAAAATAGCCATCACTCTGAGTTAATCTGCTATCCATCCATCTTCGACTTGCCCAGATTGCTATTTTTCATCAAGAATTTCAAGATACCCTAGTCATTCTGACTTTTAAGATGTGAAAAAGTATTTACTTCACTGAGCAACATGCAGGGAAAAGAGCAGATTGCCAAACAAGAGACAGGACAGCATCTTGGATCCCTAAGACGGCATCACACATCTTACTCTGCTCAGCTCTCAGGCAGGCGAATACGTGCACAAGATGCCTGTAGAGGCACAGGACATGAAGCATAAACTCCAGGCTGCCTCCAGTTCATCGTGGCCACAGGGAGGTAAGCCAGAGACAAAAAGTACCTGTTTCAAATTCTCACTGTGGGCTTTATTGTCAAGTTCTGATGGAGCTGAAGGTGATGGAATGATCTGGTTGCTTCCCCTGGTCTCCAAGGAGCGCTGATTCTGTTAACAGGAATGGAAGTTAGTATAGGCAATGAATAATTACTAAGTCCATTTAACCATCTGGGACGGTTTGAGAACAGTCTAGCTTCTCACAGGGGCATCCACTGATGAATCAACATGGGGGCAGATCTATGAATGAGTGGAGAACCTAGGGAACTTTTGTACATCTTGAATCGTCCCAATTTCAAGTACATATAACTCATCTCCCCAGCACGGACAGCAGAGGCTGTGCTATCCTTTTCAGCCTCCACCAATCCTGAATGGAGCCTAGTACCCTTGGGGATGAATTCAGGGCTCTGAATGACTGCAGACAGCTTACCTGGTACAGCATTGAGAGACATTTGAAAACAAACCCTGAGCACTGCAAGGGTTTTTTCTGTCTCAGTTATCTGTTACTGCGTAACAATTGTCCCAAACTTTGTGACTTAAAACAACAATGATTTATTATTTCTCAGGATTCAGTGGCTTGATGAGGCTCAGCGGGGTTGGGGGTGTTCTGTTTCACGTGATGTAGGCTGAGGTCACACATATGGCCGTATTTAACTGGAAGCTTGACCAAGATGATCTTTCTTCCTCTAGAGCCCCCTTCACTTGGCCTCTCATCATTCCCAAGGCTAAGAGCCCTGCCAAATTCTGGACCCACAGAATAGTGAGAAATGAATGCATTGTTTTAAGCTACTAAGTTGTGGGGTAATTTGTTATATAGCAATAGACAACTGAGACAATTCCCCACTTTCTTTCTTTTCCATTTTTCTTCCTACCCATTCTATCCTCAGGTACCTTATTTCTGTATCTCCTCTGGGTCATTTGCAAAAGACTCGGCTCTTAATTCTAGCCACCTTAACTGCTTACTTTACAGATTCTAAAAGTAACAATAAACATTGTTGAGCCCTGGCTGCTGAGGCTCAGTGGATTGAGTGCATGCCTGTGAACCAAAGGGTCGCTGGTTTGATTCCCAGTCAGGGTACAGGTCTGGGTTACAGGCCAGGTCCCCAGTAGAGGGCGTGTGAGAGGCAACCACACAATGATGTTTCTCTCTTTCTCCTTCTCCCTCCTTTCCCTTATCTATAAAAATAAATAAAATCTTAAAAAAACAAAACAAAAAACCATTGCTGATTATATCTTTTAAAAAGGTGCATGGTAGGGTCTGTTTAGACAAATGGAAAGTGGACATCACAAGTATTACACAGAAAAGGGTAGGCAGGAGTATGATGACTTGCTGCAGCATTTGTGGATTTCCTTACCATACCACTCTGTAGTAACTCCATGGCTTTCTTGTGTTCATCCACAGTTTTCTGCATTGCCTCCACAGCAAGATGGACGCTGTTTAAAGTATTGCCAATGGAAGCTATGCTCTGAACAGAAACATGTAGTGAGGTTAGTGTGTTTTCCTTTTCAAAAAACTTTAATAACTTTATTAAGATATAACTGATACACAACAAAATGCACATGTTCAAAATGTATACCTTTATAAGTTTGACATATATACACCTGGGATGACATATATACACCTTGACAATTACAACAATCAAGATACTACGCGTCCATCGCACCCAAGTTTCCTAGGTCCCTTTGTGATTCTTCCACCCCTGTCCCCAGGCAACCACTGATCCACTTTCTGTCACTATATATCAGTTTGCATTTTCTAGAATTTCATATAAACAGAAGCAGTGAGTGAGTATGTACTTTTTGTTTATATGGTTTCTTTCATTCAGTACAATTATTTTGAAATTTATCCACGTCATTCCATTGTCTGGATACACTGCAGTTTATTCACCTGTTGATGGGCATTTAGGTAGTTTTCAGTATTTGACTACTACAAATAAAATTGTTATAAACATTCATATACATGTCTTTTTGTGAGCATATGCTTTCATTTCCTTTTGCCAGGTGCTTTCTTATCATCATAATACCTAGAAACGGAATAGTGAATCACATGGTAGGTGTATGCTCAACTTAAAAAAACAACAACTGCCGAACTGTGTTCTAAAATGATTATACCATTTTATATTCCCACTAGCAGCGTATAAGAATTCCACTTACTCCATATCCTCAATACCAGTACCTGCAGTCTTTTCAATTTTAGCCATTCTAGTGGGAGTGTACATATCATTGACTTCATTTTACATTAAACACTGATGAATGGAGGTCAGTGGTTTCAATTATTTCAAATATCTTCACACTATAAAGTTCAGTAGCTTATACTGACACAATTAACAGAAATACAAAAATAGATGTATGAGCAGTTTCCCCAATTTAAAGGACTTTTCCTAGAGGAAAACCAAATCTTTCCTTGAAAAACCACACAGATAAGGTTCTCTCACAAACTGTCTCTACCAAGCCCTGCTGTAAGTGGGCAGGTAGCCAGAGCTGACACTGTAGACCGCCACGAGGATCGGAGCAAACGATGGCTTTTCAGTGAAAAGGGATGGAACCATTTTTGGCTTAGGGAAAAGCAGCATTGCAGAGATGAAGAAAAAATTCCATCTAGCAGCATTTGTTCTTTTTTCTACTTCAGCATCCCATCAGCAATTACTGAAGAGAGTTAGATATTAGCTTACTTTGCTTTTGTTAGGCCTAAGGAGCCCAATTAGACTGGGGACTTGGGAACATGACTCAGAAGCCATCTTTTAAAAAAGGCCTGTCCTAAGGGAACATCAAAACAATGTTACTATTTAGGGGGTGTTGGCCTTTTATTAAGATAGACTGAAAATTTTGTGATGTCACATTAGTATTTTTAACCAAGGACTTTTATATTACACTGATAGTCAAGAATCTAAGAGAACAAAAGATGATATTTTCAACATTTAAAAAAATTATATGACTGCACTAAGGTTAGGTATTTGAGATGAACTACCACTTCAAAACTGAGCCACTTGTAATAAAGTACTGTACAACATTATAAACGCACAGATTTGCAACACACTGCATAGAGGTCTCCAAGCTGGGCTGTTATCTAAGCAAGCTCTGTTGTTACAGAAGTTACAGGCATTCAAAGACACCTCCTGTGAGAGAATCCTCACTGGCTGGATGTATGATCCCATCACAATGCAAGAAGATAGTAAGCTCTTGTTTGGTTTTCTCAGCATCTGCAAAGTGCCTGGCACACACTGGAAGAAGCTCCACAAATGTTTATTGAATTAATGGATGCAAGAATAAACCAGTTTCCTTTACTAATGCAAGACTGCTAGAGTTGCTTCTGTGCTAAAGGCTACCTACAGAGGCCCACCTTTTCCCCACTGAGTACTTGGGAACAGTGGCAAGAAGCATTTGGCCCCATTAACGTTGTCCCTACTTTTTATAAGCATAGGGAAAAAAATCTTGAAGAAGATATACCTTGAAATTATTACTAGTTATCTCTGCGTAGTAATGTGGATGCTTATCGGTCTATTTACCTGTATTTTCTAATTTTCCTATAATGAACAGGTATTATTTACATGAAACAACTACTACTTATTAAAGTGGTTTTAACAACCCCCCTCCCAGCCCCTGTGACCAAGAAGCTGCTGCTGATGGCTGGTATCGATGACTGCTATGCCTCAGCCAGGGGCTGCACTGCCATCTTGGGCAACTTCACCAAGGCCGCCTCTCTAAGGTGCCGTCTGTAAGACCTGCAGCTCTCTCACCCCGACCTCTGGACAGAGACTGTTTACCGAGTCTCCCTGTCAGGAATTCACCGACCATCTTGTAAAGACCCACACCAGAGTTTCTGTGCAGAAGACCCAGGCTCCTGCTGGGGCCCTCCACGTAATTTTAGATAAGAAAAATGAAGTGAATTAAGCCTGTTAATAACAAAAAAGAAAAATAAAATGAAATAATCCCCCTCTTCAAAAAATAAAGTTATTATAAGGAGGTGACCATATTGGACAAATAGCAAACTATGGAGACTGAGCACACAGGTGGTGTGACTATAAAATAGCAAGTTTCGTTTCTGTTCTTAGGAAGTTCTCCTTTGTGGAGATAATTTATATTTATATTTATGGAGCCTGGCATGTAACCACATCAAAGTTATCGCACACTAACTTTCAAAAGTTAAGGACTCTATGTTTGATTTCCTTGCTCCAGAACCCGTTCTTCCATTTCCTGCTGCAGGGGCTGGTGTTGCTTATGTTCAAAGTAGGCTCCTTCTTCTTCCTACTCACTCTCCCCACCCAGCTCTAAAGATCCCTATGTGTTACCCATCCCATCTGCTTGGTCACTGCCTCCTGCTCTAGGCCTGAATCCCAGGATCAAAGAAGCAGAAATTCCAAACTGTCACTTGCCTGGGCCTTAGAGCCTAGGGTGCACTGCTAGAGTGAACAGCTTAGAGGATGTGCACCATCACCTTCCCAAAATAATATATATTGTTTTCCAAAATGCTTTTTACCAATTTATATTCCCAGCAGGAGTGTGTGAAAGTTTCCTTTGCCCCACATCCTTGCCAACGTTTATCATATCCTGAATCTAAAATTTTTAAATTCATATCCTGAATTTAAAATAACTGATTAGACCAGTTATACATGAAGACATTGTGGATGAATTGAAAAGGCAAATGATGAAAAGCCAACCCATGTACATTAACAAAAGAGCCCCAGCAGAGTGATCCTGGGACCTGGAGAGCCAAATAAAAAGGTGCAAACCACATAAACCAGAGCAAGTCACCTGCTGCAAAGCAAAGGCCCAACTAACTGGACCAAAACAGAGATGTTCTGAAATCTTTGGAACATAGTGATATGTATCACTCTATTATCGCCCTCCTGGAGCAGGTGATTTCAAATGCCAGGCTTTCAAGGAAAACTTCTAAGAAGCTAGAATTACCGCAGTAGGTTAATTTCAGTGTCCACACATTGCACTTACCTTCTGAAGTCCCTCTACAGTGGCAGGCAGGCTAATTAAGTCTGCTGCTGACTTAACATTGGCTTTGAGGTGGTTTACTGCAGAATTCAATAGAGAAATCTAGGGGGAAAAAGAGTAACAAACAATGAAAACAGAATTTGCACTGTGTTTCTTTCACAAACTCCATTTGATGCTGATGTCAAGGCACCCTTGGATTTTATGTGTTTCTGTGACCCAGACAATATACCCTGTTCAGCTCCTACCTTGAATAGACTGCAGATCTGGGAGGCAGCAATAATACCCCTTCTTTCCCTGCCCAATTTAAACACTAGTGCCAATGATGGAAGGGCAATTAGTATTCTTTACCCTACTCCTGGCAGCTACAAGATCCAAAAATCTTAAATTACCCCAAAGATGATTACCATAGTGGTTACAACACAATCCTTTGACAATTGGACAGAAAGGAAGCTAATGATCAAAGATCCCTGAAGGATTTCATTTTGGTAAAAAATAACACCTTGGTTATTTACTGAACTTTTGTTCCTGCCCAAGTGGGCACATAAAAGCCCATCATCACAAAATACAGTCTACAGGAACAGTACCCTTACAATTTGAACAGTGTTTTCAACTACTTGGGGGATTGAGTTTTGGTTTAACAATGTGATTAATATTTCAAACTCAATAGCTCAATCAAAGTACTACTTTGTACCCTGAAGAGGCTTGATACTCACTGACTCACTGACTGATGCACTTAATATATTAAAATAGGAATTGAATCAAAATAAAATGTCTTCCTTCTGCTGTTTTGGGGTAGAATTCTAAACAGCTGGACTTCTTCCTTGGATGAGGGCTAGGAGAATCTGTGTAATAGTCAGTTTCAGGCTATAGAGATCATATTCTGACAGCCTTGCAGCGTGGCTCAAAACATTCTTCACAGATTCCTGGATCCGTACTGCTTTCCAGTCCCAATTGCTAGTGTGAAGACACACACCTACCAATAGCAATTATATTCAGAGGACATCACAGAATAACCACTGAAGTTTCTGGGCACTTGTTATATAAGACAAAATAGACCTGATCCCCTGTACTTTCCTTCAACAGATGTCTGCCATCTTCTCTGTGCCAGGTACTGCTGCAGGCACTGTGGAGATGCTGGGAAACAAGACCCTGAGGTTTTGCTTTCATGGGGTTTATATCATAGTAGAAGGTGAGGGAAAAAGAAGTATCAGATGATAAGTAGTATGCAAAAAATTTAAGCAGAGCTCTGGGAGTAAGCAGCAGTGTATTCTGAACAAGAGAGTCTGATGAGGAGCCCGGGAACTTGGGTTCTCTTCTTCCTTTCCCTTTAGGAGAAAAATGTTCAGGGTGTCAAACCAGTTTTTACTCATTACTGTAATAAATATTTATTGAGCCCTATTTTATACCAGTGATGGAACACAGGTGTCAGTGATCTTGTGGAATTTACATTTTAGTGCAAGAAAACAGACAGAGTTATATAGTATCAGCCAGTGGGATGTTAGAAGAAAATTATAATAAGGTAACTTGATGAGTGACTGGGTAGCTACTTTGGCTTGGATGGTGAGAGAAAGCCTCTATAAAGAGATGAAATTTAAACAGATCTAAATGAGAAGAAGGTATTAATCAGAAAAAAAACTGAATGAAGTACATTTGAGGGCAGAGGAAATTGCTGGGTTAAAGGCCCCAGAGCAGGGAAGAGCTTGGCATATCTGAAGAACAGAAAGAAGGTTGGTGGCAGGAGCACACAGCATGAGTGAGAGAGGGTGAAGGGGAGGCGAGCGGGAGATGGAGGCGGGAGGCAGAGGGCTAGAAGTAGGGAGGTAACACTAAAGAAACAATTAAATACTCAATGTGATACTCAATGAAGTTCTAAGGAAAGAATATCAGTGCAGGCTGAACTGCACAGGCTTCACTGAAGTAGGACTCAAATTAGATTCTGATGGGTAAGTAAGAGTTTTATACATAAAAATAAAACAAGAATTCTTTCTAGGTTATAAGGGTGAGTGTGCCATTTGGTAACACGTAGGGAGCAACAGTATGAATAGGCCCCAGAAGACTTTTTCTGCATGACAATTTTCAAAACAATGAGTTATTTGTGTGATTGATTAAGTTCCTCAAGAATAGTGATGCCTCACAAACGACTAGTGTGGCTCACTGGTAGCTATCATTTCCCCCCAAACCAGAGGAGCAGCTGAAAGCCAATGCCAGCAGGATAAGGTGAGGCGCTGTTCCACTTCCCCCCATGCCCCTAACTCCCTAGGCCTGGGTGTCAGCTGCCTCACTGAAGGGATGCTCTGGGGAGCTGACCATTAACTCTCTAATCGCCAAATATCACTTCAAGACTTGGACCACACACTGGCCACTAGGACTCAGCTACGTTCCCATAAACTGCATAGCTGGATTCCATCTCTAGGCATTCCTTTCTGAAGAGTGGAATAATTCCAAAAATATGGACAACTATAGCAAAACTACATGTGCCACTAGAATGGGGGAGACCAGGGGCACTTTCCTGTTACCTCTGGGACTGATGGACACATTTTAGAATGTTGGATCGGATTCAAGCATTACAGGAGTTCTCTCTGAAAGTCACACACTACAATCCAAAGAATCTACGAAGTCGAATTAAGTAAGTAGAATCCATTAAGAAAAAAACCCACATTCCAGCCAAAAGATGAGTCATGACTTTTATGTATATTACATGTCTTTTCATTAGCAAAATTAAAAATAGTTCCTGCAGACCATTTTATACTATGAAATCTGAAATGCTGCTTTTTTGTTTTGGGGTTAATATGGAGTGTTCTTTAAATAGTAAGTGAAAAAGTTACTAAAACAGACAACCATCAATGGTGAATACTATGAACTCTAGTAGGAACTTGACATCATGTTCTTTCAACTTCATTTACTGGGCACCTACTGCATTTCACAGAGGAAACAGAGATGAAGGCCGGAAGAAAAACTGGGGAAAAACACGCTCCTAGGACTTGAATATTTTAATGTTGGCATTGCTACACAGCTGTGTGACCTTGGGCAAACTACTTAACCTCTTTCAATCTCAGTTTCCTTATCAGTAAAGTGGAGATGCCACCTCCTATTTCATAGGTCTATAGAAGCAAAAAGGAGATCTCATATGCAGTGTCTCTAAAAGGGGCCTGCACAAAGAAGGCATTTAATGAATGGCAGTTATCATCTTAATTGCCATCATTATCATCATGCTGAAAGCACACAGTACTGAGTACCACCTCGTAGTGTAAATAGATGCATACACAAATACAGTAGTCTTCCATTATATTATTTCTCTTTCTGTGGTTTCAGTTACTTGTGGTCAACTGTGATCTAAAAATATTAAATGAAAAATTCCAGAAATAAGTTTTAAATTGAGTACCCTTCTGAGTAGTGTAAAAAAATCTCCTGCTATTCCAATCCATCCCGCCAGGACATGAGTCACCCTTTCATCTAGTGAATCCATGATGTACACGCCGCCCACCCATTAGTCACTTAGCAGCTGTCCCTGTTATCAGATGACTGTCATGGTACCACAGTGCTTGTGTTCAAGCGACCTTTACTGTACTTAATAATGGCCCCAAACCCCAAGTGCAGTGAGGCTGGTAATTTAGATATGACAAAGAGAAGCTGCTATGCAGTGCTTCCTTTAAGTGAAAAGGTAAATGTTTTCCACTTAATAAAGAAAGAAAATAGATCACATGCTGAGGTTGCTAAGATCTAAAGTAAGAATGAATCTTCTATCTGTGAAATGGTGAAGGAAAAAGAAAATTCGTGTTTGTTTTGCTGTCGCACCTCAAACTGAAAAAGCGACGGCCACAGTGCGTGGTAAGTGCTTAGTTAAGATGGACAACGCATTAAGTTTGTGTGTGAAAGACATGAACAGAACACATGTTCTGACTGATGGCAACGTGGTGTGTCAGAAAGCACGGAGCCCATGTGAAGCCTTCAATAAGGTTTCCCCGAAATGAGTGACACCCAGCCATTTCCTGCAAATAAGAGATGGTTATACAGATTCAAGAATAGGTTTGAACTGAAAAATTTAAAAATGACTGAAGAGAGAGAGACACTACAGTCACATAACTTTTATTACAGTATATTGTTATAACTGTTCTATTTTATTATTGTTAATCTCTTCTATGCCTAATTTTTAAATGAAATTTTATCATAGATACATTTGTACAGACATAGTGTATAGATGTTTTGGCATTATCTG
Source organism: Anoura caudifer (assembly GCA_004027475.1). Lineage (NCBI taxonomy): Eukaryota > Metazoa > Chordata > Mammalia > Chiroptera > Phyllostomidae > Anoura > Anoura caudifer. The sequence continues at coordinate 131,794 of PVKU01004221.1, forward strand.
TGGTTTTAGGCATCCACTGGAGGCCTTGGGATGTACTCCTCCTTGGATAAGGGGTGGGACTACTGTATCACATAATAAGGTATCTGGACCAAGTGTCAAAAAAAAAAAGAGAGAAGATGTAGAGCATACTAGAGAAGACGACACACTCAAGGTCCTTGATGACTCCTGCTGACATATCCTTACTTCTGGCCTCTTTCCACTAAACTACGCCATAATGACATATAAAAATCCCCCGAACACACTATGTTTTTCATTCGTCTGTATTTCTACACATATAGTCAATTCTCATTAGTCACAGTAGTTATGTTCTAGAACAGCAATATTCAACTGGTGTTCTGCAAGAATTTTTAAAACACGTAACACTTGACTATTTTAGTCAGGGGCACTGACCTCTGATTCCCTTAGATTGTCAAGTAAATAAATGACAACAGCCAACACAACAATGGCCATCTGGTGTGCATAATCAAAATTATACCTATTTTTTGTCAGATCGGCAAAAAATATATTTTTTGGTGTGTTGCAGAATTTTAGTAACTAGTTTATGTGTGCCATGAGATGAAAATGGTTGAAAATCACCATTCTAGAAATTCACAGCAAACACTGAATTAATGATTACTGACCCACTGCTCCTAAGGTAAGTACAGAGTTAAGGTCCTGAGAGCCCCTGGTCACAACAGTTTTGTCAGCTGATCAGTGTAATATACAACTTTGTTTTACATGTGTTTCTTTTAAAGACATCTTATTTGATGTATACTGTTGAACTTGTGCCCGAATGAAGCTTATCTAGCACACGTATTTCCACTGTAAGGCGCAACACCGCTTTCTTGCACTTGGCAATACTAGACAGACTTCAACACTATGGTAGGTGTGCATTTTTCACAGTGGACTCACCAAAAAAAAAAAAAAAGCACAAAAGTGCAAAAACCATGGCACTAAATATATCATGAAAAGAAAACTTGTTTATAGTATGAGCTGAAACAAGGCAGAGTGTGGCCTTGTTTAACCTCAACTGGAATCGTTCCTATTGGGTGACTCCCCAATAGGAGAGTCACTGAAAGTACCACAAGTATAAATTTGAGGGTTACCAACAAATTTTAGCTAGTAGGTGAATTTGCAAATATGGAATCTGCAAATGATGTGGATCAAGTGGGTTAATGAAGATACCTTCTCTCTTTCTGCACAATTCATCTGGCCAACTCCTATTTGCCCTTCAGTACTTAGCTCAAGATATCTGAGAAGCCTTGCTTGATCCCAGCGCGCCTGGGTTAGATACATACCTAAAAAATGCCCCCACCAGGCTCACGTAGACTGGCTTTTTATTGCTTATCAGGCTGTTTTACAACTATTTCCTTTCTCCTCTATTTGACTGTAAGAGCCTTGAGCATGGGAATCCAAGGCCTGACTCCATAAAAGCAGCTCATTAAACATCTGTTGATTAACTGTCTTCAAAGAAGGGAGAGAAGACATCCTAAATTGGCCGAGAATGGGCATGGGTATGAAGTCAGAGTTTTCATAAATAAAACAGGAAAGTAAATGGGATTTTAACACTCGTTTAAAGATTTTTTTCAATGCAAAAATTGATTTTAACTTATTTTAGACTAAAGGCTTCTTTTTTTTCAGGCTGCATTAACTTCAACTCATATTGTGATAAAGGCAGTCCTTATTAAGTGATTTAATAAATATTTTGTGTTGTTGTTTAAGCCACTTTGAATTGCTTTAAAAAATGTTGCCAACTAAAAGCATCTTAATTGACAGAATTACCGTTAGATATAGAAATATGGTTATATTAATTTTGCTTTTACACCTATTCTGGTTTGGGACAAATGCCTCTCCACCAGGGCTGTGTAACAATTTTAGAAAATCAGAGAATGATATGCTCCCTTTGGATCATCGTAAAGTGCTGTCACCACCAACTGTGCCCATGCTGGCAGAGAATTTCTCTGCCTCAGGTCAGTTTCATCAGTCAGTCTCTTCATCTCTGAAGATCTACTGAAGCTAAAATGGAAAGGGTTTCAGTTCAATCCCTCCTAGTTTGTATAAGAAGCCCTAGGACTGAAGCAGACTTTCCAGTGTACCTTCCCTCCCAGGTACTTTTTGCATTGAAAGTAACAGCCAGGACAGGAATGAAATGATCATTTTGTTTCTAGATTCCGAATTAAAGAGAACTGAGAAACCAAAAAATGTAGTAAAAGTTTGGAAAGCTTTGTGTCCTCACACACCAAGTACAGCCTTCCCCTTTGACTCTTCTCATGTGCTGACTTACAAGACGGGAAAGAGCTGACATTGCCTGCTCTTTACCCTAAAGATCTCATTCTCGCTCAGAACTGTAAACTCCATGAATCTCTAAATGGACTCTCCCCTTTGCCCCAGTGAGAGATGCTAATTATCTCTTAGTGCTTCACCGTGGTCGATTTTCACTTGATGTAATCTCTGGCCAAGCTGCTCATTTGCTCTGTGAATACAAGGCCACAGTTTATCCTATTCTTTTTGCAAAAAAAAAAAGGAGTGAATACTTGCTTTTTTCTAAATCCTGAGAGTCCAAGGATAAATGGTAATGAGTAAATACTAACTGATCAATTATTTCACAAATAATTTTAAAAAATGAAATAGAACTGAACAGAAAAATAAAATACTGTAAGGCATCATAATTTTAAGGATAAGCTAATGTTTTCAGAAACTTATTTCAGTTACATATATGTATGTACGTGTTTACTGCAGAATGATGTAAAACATTTCCTATTGTGGGTTCCAGGCAAAAGTTTTAAAACTGCGGCCCCCAGGCATAGATCTCTGGCCTTCCGTGATGAGTTGCCCCACTCCTGAACCACTGCTAACAGGTGGGGGCAGCTTCAGAAATACGTGTAGGCCCTCCACCCCAGCGCAGTACTCCTTGCCACTGGCTGATTCCAAACTTTGTGACTTCATTCTGAAGAACAGAATATCCTCTTAGACCCAGCAAGGATGGTATATCCATTTTGAAGCTCTTCATTCATTCATTTGGTCCTGGAGTTTTCCTTTCAATGCATATCTTTCCTAATTAAACTGCAAAAACTGAGGATAGGGGCATTAGTTATCTAGTGGCAACTTATATACATGCAAGATGCTTGATCAAAATCCTTTTAAGGTCTGGAAAAGTGTTTCCCCGAGGCTTGCTGGCCTGGCCAAGGTATTTAACCTGCTCTGCCACCTCCTCCTATGCTATGCCAGAACCAGGATCATTAACCGTGGGTGGGTTCCAGATTGGTAGTATAGTGTATGGCACCATACCTGAAGACTGTGTAAGTCTGTAACCTCTATTAAACAAAATAAGCTCTCATTATCTCATACAAATAGGCTACCCTTTTTTTTTATTGGCAGTTAGATGGCACTTTAAAAAAAAATTGATACCTACACTGCTCCTTAGGACTGCTGACTCAAGAAGAATCTCCAATTCCCTCTAAACTGCTCTACTTTGTAAAATTATCTTTTGCAGAAAGGTTTAATATCTTAATTATTTGGTAAATGCATAACTATTACCTATTTTACCAGAATTTAATATGTTGGAATCACAATATGGAAAAACCATTTCCAAAGTAAAACAATTTGGAGTACCCTATACCTACAAATTCAGTCCAAACAAAATATTCATAGATTACACAGAAATAAAAATCACACGTTCTCTACCTGCTTGTTCATGTCTGTGATGTTTATCCAGACTTTGTTCAAGCCCAGCTCTCCAGATTCAATCTTCTCAAGTTGTTTTTGTTTGCTGAGTAGTTCTTCATTAAGCTTGGGGATTTCTTGGAATGAACTTTTCTGATTAGATTCCACTAAAAGCAAAAATAAGAACTATCATAAATAGCCATAAAATTCCCTCATGGCTCCAAGAAGAAAAAATGACTATACAGTAGGAAAGTAGATTCACAAACATTAACTCTGGGAGGATAATGACTAAATTTATATCTATCAATTACATGTTCTTTCCCTTATGTAAATGTGTATCTTGAACACTACAGCTCCCTGTTAACTGGGGCTATTTCACTACTGGCAAGACAACTTTTAAAAGTCAGGTGGTTAAAAATGATAATGATGAATATCAGCAGTAAGAGCTGGACTTGAATCCCAACTCTGTAACTTACTGTGATCTTGAGAAAATTACTCAAGTTTTTTGAGCTCAGTTTCCTTATCTGTAATAGAGATAAAATATACTCTACAGGATTTTAGGAGTGAAAGAATGGTATATAGTAAGTGATAAATAAATGTTAAGTATTTAGAAGCTTTTGATTAGAAGCTTTTGATTAGTCAATGAATATTTGTAAACCTTACTCTGTTAATGCCCCGGGTGACATAAGTTATATCTCTAAGTGCATAAGTCTACTTTTCTCTACCTCAGATTGGTCAAACGCCAGATGGGTTCTTACCACCTTTCAAGTACTGTTATGAGGACTAGGACTTTAAATCTTTTTTTATAAAGGGCAGAGTGTTTTCTTAAATCAACCCAAAAGCTCAAAGTAAAAGAAGATAAAGAAACATGTTAGGTTAAGTAGAAGGTGGTATTTGGCTTTCCTTTGGGAAACAATATCTCCTGAATGGTTTAGAGATTTGCCAGCCGGAAGGCAAGAGGCCTGAAAAAGTGCTTTCTCTTCTTACATTAAAAACTAATATTCCTTTTCATGGAAAATAATGGCTGGCCCTCCAGAATATAACCTACACCATTTTTTTTTTAAAGCACAGTGCTAGATTAATTATTATATGCTTTCTTTAAAACCAAAAACTGGCACACAGGACAGATGTAAGACAATTGACCAAAACCTAAGTGCCAAGCCATTTTTGTTCATTTCTGCATGGTAAGCACTCAGTATTATTGACTGAATAACTCTGGCCTTTGCTTACCTCTTAACCACATTTCTCATCACTTTATCTACTTCTTCGATCTACTTTCTAGTCAAGCACATTTTCCTGGTACATCTACCTCTTTAAGCCTCGGCGACCCTGTATGCTCTATCTTTTCTGCCTAGATGCCCTTAGCTTACCCCGTCTTCATTTCTGCCACCCTAGTGCAGTTAAATCATTTCAAGATTCGTCACAAATAGCTGTACCTCCACCTTGGACCACTGCCACCTCTTTACTACTCCTAACTCAACCAAGCACTCAACATACTGAGCTGTAACTATGTACTTATCTGTGTCCTCCACCAGACTGACAGAGAGCTGCAAGAGGACAGGGAACAAATCTTATCTGTTATGCATTCTCAGGGCCCACCACAGTGCCAGGTATACAGAACTCAAATGCCTGTCCAGTGAAATAATGGTGGGCTATGAAATAAAGATAATGTTAGCCTATTAAGTTAAAAAAAGAAAATTTAATAACCTCAACTAGAATCATAAAGGATGACCACTGAGGAGGGACAAATTAGAGTACTAGGGGGCAGGTGATATGGTGTTGTTGCTACTGCAACAGATCCCATTATCTGAAAATTCAGAGTTATTAAAAGAAATTAGGTATTTTTATCCATCTTTAAAAAATAAACACTAAAGAATTTCTTTATAAACAGAGTACTTTTTAAAAAAAACCCTGACTTGAGGATATGTTTATTGATTTTATTTTTAAAAAAGATTTTATTTATTTTTCAAGAGAGGGGAAGGAAAGGAGAAAGAGAGGGAGAGAAACATCAGTGTGCGGTTGCCTCTCGAGCACTCCCCACCAGGGACCTGGCCTGCAACCCAGGCTTGTGCCCTGACTGGGAATTGAACCGGCAACCCTTTGGTTTGCAGGCCTGCACTTAATCTACTGAGCTACACCAGCCAGAGCATGTTTATTGATTTTAGAGAGAAGGAGAGGGGGAGAAATATTGATGTCAAAGAGAAACATCAATTGGTAGCCTCCCATACACTGACCAGGGAATTGAACCTCACTGGGGATGGAACCTGCAAAGTTTTGGTGCATGGAACAACGCTCCTACCAACTGTGCCACCTGGCCAGGGCTTCCCTAAGTACCTTCAACATAACATTCAATTTATACCTGGTTTGTAGGACTATATCCACCTCATACAATAAGAACATTTTACCATTCTAAATTCATGAAGAACTTAGCATTTCAGTGAATTTCTTTTACATTTTCAGTCAGGTTGCAAAGGAAGTCATCCCACAGGTCTGCCATTCTCAGGTGGTCAAACATCTCAGGTGAGAGACAGTGTGTGTGTGTGTGTGTGTGTGTGTGTGTGTGTGAAGGGAGGGGTGGGGAGTCTCTCTCTTTCTGGCAGTGCATACAAATTAAGCAGAAGGTAGAAATGGAAAAGGAAGACAAACCCATAAATAATTTGGGTTATGATTATTAACTAATAAACTTATAAAGCTGACAATCCCTGAAAACACTCTGGATCCTGAGGACTGTATGAAGGAAGAAGGGATCATATTCACTATCTGATTTGGGGCCTTTTTGGAGAGACAAGCCAAGGGACTCCGACTACATGAGAGGAAATGTAGCAAACAAACAACTTATGATGAATTATGCATGTTCTTTCAACATGGAAAGCAACTCATTTAAAATTTAGTATATTAATACTCAAACTTAGCTCTTTTTTTGATCTTCAAGGTCAGGAAATGAAGATTTATGCATACACCCTTCATACAGAACATATAAAGCCAACGGCAATATTTTATAAGTCTTTATAGTTTGCAATAAACTTTTATATAACTATTAAACTTGTTACTGAGTCCTCTACCATGTGCCCAGCTTTGCACGCAGCACTAGCTCATTAAAAGACCCTGAAGCTCTCAATTTACCAGGGAGCAAGGCATTGTTAGAGTTACTATACGGTGTGATAGACACCATGATGGAGAAATGCCTGAAGTGCTTTGGTAGCACAAATACATCTTTCTGTTTTATGGATGGGAAAGTGAAGGCTGAGCAAGAATAAGTGACCCGTCCAAGTTTCACAGCTACTAATGAGCAAGCCGGGCTTCAACAGTCAAACCTTTTGCTCCTAGGACCAGTGCTCTTTCTAGCATACTTCAGCTATCAGAAACATTTACATCCTAATACCCTCATTAGTACAAGTCCACTTTTAAGTTCGGTACCATATGACCAAACTGCTACTCAGCCTGTATGACTATAAAGGAGATGCTTAATTCATTCATACTTTTCTTCTTTTTCAACTTTTCTATCATGCTACTGTTTCACAGCTGAGTGAAAAAGAGGGAGGGTGGAGAATAGAACCTTCCTTAGAATAACTGTGGAGGTCTTTTGAAGTACCTGGTTCTGGAAAAGAATACTGAGCTATGTTTCAAGGCCAGCCAGTACTTTTAGCTTAAAGATCAAGTTACTCCTTGAATACAAGGAAAAAATACAAGCCTATCTGCTTTTGCTTTCTGTTTCAGCTACTTCAGCAACCCTACCTCCTTTCCTCACAAGTGCCTTGGAAAATTTATTGAAATAAAGAACAATGGGCTCTGAATTTTTCAAAAAAGTATTAAAGCCAGATCAGCAGATGGTCTTATTTGAGTTAGTGACTTCCACTGTCCTCCTGAAAAACAAGAAGTAAAAAATAACTTGTTGAAATATATTTAAAGCAGGAGCATAATTCAAAGAAAGATTATTTAAGCTTTACAAGATTGACCTCATTTAGTCAAGGTAACAGTTTTCACAAAAAACTCTTGGGTACGTGGTCCATACCGGTTCAGCCCATGGACTGACAATATGTGCCAGGCCCCACTCCCAATCCCTCAGGAAGTAATGCTTTAGCCATCACAGGTGCGGGCATTTCTGCTGTGGTGAACCAAAGCCAACAAAGCAGCTGAACTGACAATTCTAAATCTGCTTCATCAGCTGGCTGACTGGTCTCAGGGGAATGCAGGCTTCATAGCTCCAGGTACAATTCCTGGAATCTCTTGAATACGGTATTTCTAGGAATAGGTATTAACAAGTGTTCAATAAATGTTTGTTGATTCATTGATTGCCTGGTCTACTACATGTATACACTTAAAATATACATTTCTAAACAAAGAAATTTGCTGAAAAGCTAAGGTATAAACTACATGGGTGTCCTATAAACACACAGGAGTCAGACAGGAATCCGAGAGGTAGAACTGAGCAATGTTTTGAAATGTATAAATAATTGCTGTATATGTGATCAAAACAAGCTCTAGCTGAACCCAGGAAGCCCAGTGAAGGAGAGATGATGGCACAGACAGGTGTCTTCCATGATTATTTACAGTTAAACAGTGTTTCTGAGAATCTCCCTTCCAAGTTACGATTACTACTTACAAAGAAAACACGAACCTTGCAATATTGCTAAGGACAAACATTGAGGGAAAATAACCAGAATACAGATCTCATTCTTTTTCACACTCTACTCTGACTCCACCAGTTGATAAAACATATAGGTCAGGATGATTCTGGCAGAGAATTATGACTTATCAAGTCCATTCCCTGAATCAGAAACTCAGAAGAAAATCAAAGTTAATATTTCAACATTTTTTCTCCCAAGCAACATCACTAGAAGTGTCATCGACACGCTAAGGATTAATTGTCCCTAGATCAGGTTCAGAACTTGAATAACTGCATGCAGCAAAGAGAATCTGGAGTGAAGCAAAGCTAGGATGTTGTGATTTTCCAAGGCTTAAGATGGGAAGAAACAATTCTAATCTCAGTTCTGGGGACAGGTTTCCTTATGGCCTGGAGAAAGCCTGGTGGTCAGTTTCCTGTTGTGCTAATGCTGCTAAGGTTAGGGTACTTGTGATTTACTTGGAACTGATTCCATAGCTTAGAAAATTAACCCTTGAAACCTAGAACTGAAGATCGTAGTGTTGCTAAAGGAAGATATTTAGGTTAAACCTGGTATAAATCATCATGCAAACACATCTTTTAGAGCAAGAACTTTGCACGTGCAAAGTACAACTTTACAATTTAGAACATATAAAACTCATTAACTTAAATTTTAAAACTCACTCATAAGACATTTTTTGTGACTTGGCACACAGTAAGTACTTCATAAATGCTGGCTATTATTATTATTACTGCTTATTCCTATGTTCCTATACAGTTTTTAAGAAGGAAAATTTTTGGAGATTCCCATGTTCTTTCTCGAATGGCCCTGTGAGGAAAAAGGACGTAGCCCAGTGTTACTGCTGCCACTTTGCACTTGGGGAAGTATAAAGTGGCAAGAGATGGAGGTTAACCAAGGTTCGACTCCTGGACCTTAGCACTTCCTTTCTGTGTTGACTACCCTAAGTGTTGACTATAATGCCATTTTTCAGATACTATTTGTCCTGATGGTGCATAAGCATTGTTTTTTTTTGTTTGTGCTTAAAACAAATAACTATTACTGTATTCAAGCTGACAGCTAAGAAAGAGTATAAAAAATGCTGAAAAAATGTATGTTCACCAGTGGGCAAAACTCTTAATTCAATATAGTCCACTTTGTCCTAGACCCTGGAAAAGAATGCAAGATTATACTCCAAAATATGTGACCACTTACTTGTTCTAAATTTTTCCTTGAGGGCATCCAGATCCTCCTTCAGAGCAACTTGCATCCACACCAAGCCAACGCAGGCCACGACACAGGCAGCAAGGATGACAAAAGCACAGAGGGGATAACAGATCTTGCAGCATCGTAAATAGTCTCCCCTGATCACAAGAACAAATTCAACCAGGAGTACAAAAGTGATTATGAGCACAGCTTTATTAGAAATAGCATACTATTTCTAATGTGTTGCTAGGCAACTGTCTTTTGAAATGAATAACCAGTTGATTTACCAGGAAATATAGGGTAACACATTTATATCTGAATGGCAAGTTGAAAATAACTAAATAATAAGACCTATGAAGAGTTCATCTATTCAGTACAAAAGTTTCAAACTTCACATGAAACAGAGGGACTTCCTGTAGGCCAGAGGAAGCACCTGTGGGAACTGCAGCTCACTGCCATCACCATTGATTCAGGTCTTTGTGAACAATCTCAGGTTAGGAAGGTGTGAAGACCAGAGCTTCTCTGCAACTCCATCACTGCAGAGTAATTTACCTATCTGTCTCTGTCAAATACGTGCTCACTTCCAGGGATCCTGCTTCAGTTTATTGAAACTTTATAAACTTTTGAGCAAGTTTTACTGTGAATGGGATGAAAGAAATAGGAACTGTAGGTTTAAGTAGATACCTGGTACACTCTAGCTTATTGGCTTAGAAGAAAGGAAGCATGGAAAGGGGGTAGATTTCACATCAAACTTCAACCAACACTGAAGATCTAAACTAACCTGACAGGCTAACTATTCCAGTTGCGCTATTTCATTTCATCAGATCTTCACAACCCAAACCTAGGATTTCGTCCTTAAGTACATAATCTGGCAAAGCTTATTAGAAGCCGAATCTTTCCTTTAACAAAAGGACAAAGACACTCTAAAGAAAAAAACAAACCTCAAATGAAGGGTTCAATCTCTTTCAGCACCCCAACCTTCTGCCTACGCCTTGCTCCTACATCTTCAGTAGAATACTTTTCTTTTAATGTACTCCCTGAGAGGGTGCAAGGCATCGTCAAGGTTCCCTTCAGCCTTTTCCCAACCCTGGGTCCTAATTCTCAATGTCCTCAATGATCACTACTGGATTTGTCTGGTGGCATCTAAATGTGGTTTGGAAAAAAGTCATCTCTTCTTTTTGTCCTCCAAGCTCAATTACTCTCAAGGATCATACCTTCTACAGTATGTCCCTCACCATATTCTCTCACCACCAAGATTCAGACTCATCAAGAGTGCAACAAGTAAATAATGTGCACTCTTAAGGTCCTTGTTTCTCCTACAATTAAAAAAAAAAAGGCTAGTTCTAAAAGCTTCTCTGCTCCTATTCTTAGCCACTCCCAACTTGGTCTCTCTGGGTTCTTGGCATATTCCTCATGTCCACACTTCCACCGTAGACTCAGAGTTCTTTTTTTTCTGTGCACTTAGAGACAGATTTCTAACTTATCCTTCATTCAGGACCTGAGCTCATCTTCTCCCTAACAACTTTTTTTCCCTCTTTGCCTCCCAAGGACTATATCCTTTTTTGTTCGTGAGAACTCCCTTCTCCTTCTCTTCCATTTGCCTCACTGGTAGTGCAAGATGTCTTTTCCCATCCCAACCCTCACCACTGCATCACTCACTTGCCAAAGTGAGAGCGATTTCCAACGACACCGAATTCTTCTTCCTCCTCGGAGCTGGACTCAGAATCAGAGTCAGGAGGCTCAGTGCGAAGTAGGCGGTGGCCTGAGCCTTTCTTGGGCTTCTTTCTCCGGCCATTTCCAGATAAGCCAATCAATGCATTGAGCTCTTTGCGCTTTTTCATCTTCTTGTGTGGGGTGAGTGGAGCACCCACTCCTGAGCTGCCAGGTTCGTACCCGACGCCTAATTCTCTTGCTACCTTGGAGCTGCCTTCCAGGGTGGAGGATCCCGGGCCAGAGCCCCCTGGTCACTCCCACCAAGGGGTGGGTCTGACCAGATCTACTGGAAGCTGGAGATTGGAGCCCAGGGGTAACTGGAACTCAGATAGGTGGGGGAAGTCACACGGATGTGGCCAGAGAGCTGTGACCTAAATGAATAAGGTCCTGGGTGTGAAGTGTCAGTTACGAGGGTGTTAAGGGGACAACTTTTATCTCCTAAAGGGGATAAAAAGCCAAGACAAGAACGACTGATTCTCAGCCCTGCTAATGACAGGTGTTTTAGACTTCAGAGACTGGATTCCCAATGGAGAGGAAAAACAAACTTGTTCTTGAATGGGAGGAGAGGGAGGGGCGCAGAACGAGACAGGGGTAAGGCGCTAGTGCCTCCCTAGCTGGAGAGGTGGCAGCAGGAGGGGGCACCCAGTTGCTACAACCAGGACACACAGCCTGGGCGTCAAGAAAATGCCCAGATCGGGGTTGCTCACTGTCCTCCAGCTTCAGTCCCGAGTTTGCAGAAAGTCCAAGACCGGCGTGGAGGGCTCGGCCTGAGAGGAGCCAGTCCAGCGCCCGGGGAGACCCCAGCCCTGTTGTCTAGGCCTGGGATGGGGCGCCGGTGCGGGGTGGCGACAGCGGGATCAGCCCACCTGAACTCCCGCCCAGAGTTTGAGGTGCTCCGGCACCGGCGACTCTCGGCAACTCACATGCGCCTCCTCCACTCCGGCCGCGACTCCAGCCCCCTATTCGGCTGCGGCCGCGGCCGCGGCTGCTCCCAATGCGCTGGAGGAGGCGGAGGCGGCCCCGAGTTCCAGCCCCTGGCCATCGCTACTGCTCTAGCTCACTTCCTCTTTGGCAGCAACGGCCTGGCACCGCCTGCCAGTAAACCGCGTTTCCATTGGCAGCCTGTAGGGTGACGTCACACCCGGGGTGCTTACGGTGACGGTGTGAGGGGCTTTATAAAGGGCCCTGCTCCCTGGCGAAGGCGGGGTCTCGCCTGCAGTTGAGAGGGCTTTTAACCCTGAGGGGCGTGTTGCTTACCTGAGTTGGGATGAGTTTTGTTTTTCGAGGGGCCGTGGTGGGGGTTGGCGGGGCACACAGTTGCTCCACCTTCATGGAAAGTTAGCCCCCTGGGCCTCTAATTGTGAACAGAGCTTTTGCAGCCTAGAGGCTCCGCCCCATCTGACTTGCAGGCTGTTTATTGTAAAGTTTCGGCGTGTTGAAGATTCGTGACCCGGTTGAACAGTCATTCATTCCATAAATATGTGAGAGTTTACTATGTGTCAGCAGCAGTTCTGGCGCTGGAGATGCAGCAATGAGCAAAATAACTACTTGTCCCTGCCTTCATGGGTAGGGATACAAGATTTAGCAAATAAAAATAAATACAGGACACTCAGTAAAATGAATAGCTTGTTAGTATAAGTACCGTTATATCCCATGCAACTTCTTCATACTGAAAAATTAATTTTTTTTAAATCTGAAATTTAACTGAGTGTCCTGTGTTTTATCTGCCAAGCTTATGTTCTAGTGGGAGGAGAGCAACAACAGAAACATATATTAAATGTCAGGAGATGATAAGTGTTATGAAAACATTGAAACATAAGGGGATGGGGAGTGCCTCTGTGATAGGGGGTCATTTGGTTAGAGACTGGGAGGAAGAGAGGGAGCGAGTTGTGCAATGGTCATCAGGCAGGATTGTCCTGGAAGACCTGGTGTGGCTGGACCTGAAGAGGAATAGGAGAGAGGTGGGAAATGAGGTCAGACAATCATCAGGGGCCAGATTGTGAGGGGCCTTATGGGCGGTGGTGAGGACTTTGGGAAACCATTGGTGCTTTTAGCTGAGAGGAGGCATACTTTCTTTGGCTTAAATTTTAAAAAGATCACTCTGGCTACTGTGTGGAAAAGAGAATTGGAAGGAAGAGAGGGACAAAGGAAACCAGGAAACCAGTCTAGATAGAGATGATGATAGACTAGGGTGACAGTAATGGAGATGGTGAGCATTTTGAAGGTAGAGCTAATGATATTTACTGATGGATTAGATGAAGGTGTGAAAGACAAGGGAGTAATGGAGGACTCCAGAGATTTGGGGTGGAACAACTGGAAGAAGGGAATTGCCTGTTACTGAGATGGTGAGGAGAAGGTGTGGGGCAAGCTTGAGAAGCCAATTCAGTATTCAAATGGCTGTTTGGTATCTCCATTTGGAGTTCTGGGCAGAGGTAGGGACCTGAAATATAAACAGAGTTATCATATATACATGGTGTTTAAAGCAAAGTGCTTTGAGCCACATGGAAGAAAGTCACTTAATTTGTATTGGGGCAATTACACTGTCATTCTTACTGTGGCAATTGCGCTGTCTTTGGTCAGGGAGACACACCCAAAGCCAGGGCCTGTCTCTTGTTTGTCTTTCCATGTCTAGCTCAGAGGTGGGCACCTAATAACAACTATCCGATAAATATATGATGCTTACATAAGTGGGCAGACTTGTATGAGTGGAATTTTGGAATCAAGAGATCTGGAATTAAATCATGGTTCTAATACTTACTGTCTTTGTTAGCATGGGAGCCATTTAAATTCTCTGAGCTCCAGTTTACTCCTCTGAAAAATGAGGACAGACAAATGAGAAGATGCCCGTGAAAGTGCTTTTGAAGCCCCGAATTATGGTTATTGCTTTTATTGTCTTCTTTTGTTTCTAGAGCCATGCAGCCCAGTACAGTAGCCACTGGCAATGTGTGACAACTTAATACATTTAATTTAATCAACATTAAATAAAAACTTTAAATTAATTCCTCTGTCTTACTAGCCACAACAGGGGAACCACAGGCTGAGCAACCCACAGGAGAGAGGTAAGGCTACAGGTGTATCACCCAATTGCAATGGCTTCTGGTCAGCCAGACTGTGCCCTCTCTGTGGGTGGAGACCTCCCCCAGGACTGGCCAGTGGGCTGGTCATAGGTGGGGAGACTGGAGGAGTAGAGAGCTAAGGGGATGCTTCTGCTGGATCTTTTGTTTGGTCCCCTCTGTCTGCCTGTTTGTCTGTGGACCTATAGATAAACACCCTCCTGTGCTAGGTAAACATCCCATAGGATGATGAGTCACCCTTTGAAAGCTCCTGGCCAGGTGTTTTTCTTCTTTCAGAGGCTCTTGTCACCGCTCTGGTCTCCTCCTTCAGACTTGGAACCCTAAAGACCAGAGATAAAGCCAACCCTCTCAGAGTGAGGGCTCCTGCACTGAAAAGCCCTGGTGCCCTCCTACACCAGGACTTCCCAAGGATGCGATCCATCTTTTCATTTGGGGATGTTCATTATATGACCCTGTGTCCGTGGAGCCCTGCTTGCCTGAGGTGCAGTGTGAACTTGGGTAAGTCACTTTGCAGTTCCAGTGCTTTAACTTTCCTGTCTGTAAAATGGGAATAAGAATATTCCTTGCCCAGCCTTCTGCTCAGAGCTTTTTGGGGGAGGAATTGACATGATAATGCCTTATATGCCACAAAGTGACTTGTGGGGGTGGGGTGGGGATTGGGGGTGGGGGGTGATGTCTGCTGAATCCTCCTAGCAGCTCTGTGGGGAAAATGGGCAAAGGTGGCTCCCCTGTGCACAAAATGCCATCTTGTGTAAGTGGCAAATCCAAATCTTGAGAGCCTGTGCTAGCTTGGAGGATTCCACAGACATCCAAGGCACACAATGGGGGCAGACCTGCTCAGGCTCATAATTAGAAATCAGTTCCAGGGCTCCTAATAGTACCCAGGACTGGCTACCTGATTTGTGGGGCCCAAAGCAAGTGAAAATGCAAGGCCCTTTGTTAAAACAACAACAACAACAACAACAACAACAACAGGAAAAAATTGTTTTCTTTCTTTTGTTATTTCTTGCTCAGCTTGTCATGCTGCTCATTACTCACTATTGAATATTGTGCTCCCTTGGTCATGGGGCCGATCACAGGGACATAGGACCCTGCCTCTGACATGGCATGAATCCCCGGGTTAACCTTCCCTGCGCCCAGGCCCCTGCCCAGGACAGAAGAAATTCAGGGCAACTGGCAGCATAGAACCCATTTGGGGGAAGGGACAGTGGGGAGGTGATGAGAGGTGGGACTACATGTGAGCTGAGACTCCAGGGATCCAATGTCCATCATTCTTCATTTACAAAACACAAAGTCAAAAATAAAATTATTAACAATTTCAAGATGGCCACCACAGAACGTTAAACCCCAATTGGGGGGCACCCTTCTGCGTGCGAGGCTCTGTGCAGCTGCACTGGTCACACACCCAAGAAGCTGGCCCTGACAGCACCTAGCTCACAGAGTAGCTGTGAAGAAGTAATGTGCCTGACTCATAGTAAGTGCGCAATAAATGTCAGCTGTTCCATTAATGTGGTTAATCATTAAATGTGATTTGTTACAGATTTATTAAATGTGATTTTGATGATATATCATTATTTACTTAATAGAAAATTCTTTCACCTACTCTAAGAACTCCCTTTGCAATATTTTTTCCTGGTGTTTTGCTATGGTTAAAAGGGGGAGGAGAACAGAAACGAACATTTAAAAATACTTGGATATCAGGCATTTGGGGGTTAACACCACAATAAGCTAGTCTTCACTAGGCAAGTGTTTCATCTCTGCTGAACTGAGAAGGAAATTGATGCTCAGGGATTGCAAGAGGCTTGCTTAGGGACACACAGGACATCAGTGGCAGATGCTGGGGCTTGAATCAGGATTTGTCTGCCTCTGAAGCCTGAGCTCTGCACCCAGTGCCCCACACCATGCTGACATGGTGCCTGCTGTCTGTGCTTTGTTTGCAGCTGAAACATCTTCCTTCTCCTGAGATGGCCTCATCTGCTTCCCCTGGCCCCTTCCCTATTCTTTTTGCTGTTTTGCTGGCAGCTGCATCCTGTATCCTGATGAGAGGACAAAGACAATGGGAAGGGGAAGGATTGGGTGGTAGGAAAGGGCCAAGCTCCAAGCTAAACAATGGTTTCTTCCTCAGTGGGTCCCAGGCAGCCGGAAATAGCAATTGGTTCCCAGCATTATTGTGGGCAGGGGTGAGGACCGCCCTGCTGGGATTCTCCAGGCACAGCCTCCTCTGAGTTGCTGTAAGCTTTTGTGCCTCAGCTTTGTTGTAGTAGCTTCAGTTTCCCCACCTATTAGCACTTAGAACAGGGCTCAGTGCTGGGGGGACCTCAGGGACTCTGCTGAATTATCTTATAGAAAGAGTAGAGGAAACTCTGAAGAGTTGCCAGCATTGTTCTTCATCTTAGTGACCTTATTCTTCCATCCATCCACCCACCCACCCACCCACCTACCCACCCACCCAACAACGTTCCTGTCCTGAGAGAACTCCTACTTTGTGTGAGACCATGGGACACACCAATAATACTCAGGCTCTGCCCTGCAAGAACTCCCAGGAAGCAGACAATGGTCCCTGGAATAAATGCCACAGGATAGGTTTAAAAGGTTTTATTTATTTATTTATTTATTTATTTATTTATTTATTTATAGAGAGGGGAAGGGAGTGAGAAAGAGAGGAGAGAAACATCAGTTGGTTGCCTCTTGTAGGCCTCCATCCAGGGACCTGGCCTGCAACCTAGGCATGTGTCTCAATGGGGAATCAAATTGGTGAGCTCTTGGTCTGAAGGACAATGCCCAACCCACAGAGCCACCCCAGTCAGGGCCACAGAATAGGCTTATGCTGGAAGAAATAAGAAAACAAGTCTGGAGTTCCTGGGAGGAAAGAACCTGAATCATGGCCTCCAGTCCACCTGCCCTCTTCTCTTGAGGCTTGAGCTGGAGGCAGAGCTGCGACTGGCCATGGAGGAAGCCCTGAGACCAGCACTCCTGGGTTCGAGTCTCAGTCTCTCCACCCACTAGCTGTGTGACCTCAGACAAGTTCCTTTTCCTCTCTGATCCTGTTTCCTCTTCTGTGAACTGGAACTAACAATGCTCACCTCCTGGCACTGCTTGTGGTAAGGATTACATTTGAATGATGGGCATTAGAGGGCTTTAAGGAAATTGTTAAGTACACTAGGTTAGGTAGGTTGGCCAGGAAATACCTCTTATTTGAACCAGCAACTTAAACAGCACAGGCTGGGAAAGAAATTTGATGGAATCATGAAGGGAAGTCTCTTTTAACTGAAGAAGGACTCTGTATGTGTGTTTGTGTGTGTGTGTCTGCTTTCTCCATCAAGGCTGGGTGTTCGTGGATAGAGTAAGTGGTGGCAGTTGAGCAGGGATAGAGGAGGCTGCCTGGGCACTCCTGAGTTCTTTCTGAGGAAACTGTCTTTGAGTGTCTAAATCAGCCTAAGACTGTAGCTCCAGCTCCATCTGATGCCAAACCCTACTTTTTCTGAGAAATTGCACTAGGGCAACAATAAAAATATATATGAACTTGTGCTGCCCTCTGCTGGTTTCTTGAACAACTGCATGTCTTAGATAGGAACAATTTCTGTTCACACAAATGAGGTCTTTTTACGTCCAGCCCTGTGTTGGGAAGTGGGGACGCACAGACAAGATTTCCCATATTCCTTCTGTTTAAGAGCTTCTGGTGTGTGTGTGTGTGTGTGTGTGTGTGTGTGTGTGTGTGTGTGTGTGTGTGTGTGTGTGTGTGTGTCTATGTGTGTGAGAGAGAGAGAGAGAGAGAGAGAGAGAGAGAGAAAACACATAAACAATAAAGATGTAATAGCACTATGATACAAGATACAAGGTGCAAAAGGGGTTGGAAATGGCATCAGGAAAAGTTTTTGTAAGGAGGTAAGATTTCTTTCTTCCATCCATCCATCCATCCATCATATGTTTATTGGGTACTTAATGTAATCCAAGCCCTAATCTTTGTGCTAGAGCTATAACAGGGAACAAAATACACAAAATCTCTGCTTGCATGGAGCTTACATCCTAATAAAGGGAACAATTCATAAATAAGATGGGTAACTATATACAGTGTTGGATGGTGAGTACTAAGGAGGAAACTAAAGCAGGAAAGGAGACAGAGAGTGTTGTTTGAGTGATTGCAACTTCTGAAGTGACATTTCAGTAAAGACCCAAGGGAGAGGAACTTTAGTTTCTGGACATTAATGAGTTGTACTGGAATTCTCTTCCTACATAAATAACTAGAAAACTGGACAAATACATGACACAGCTGTTTAGACATTGGACAACAGTTAACACAGGACTGTGATTCCTGAGAGAAGGAAGACCAGGTGAACCTGATGATGACCCTGGGTTTAGGCCTGAAGACACTTTGTGGAAGGGCAGAGAGGGAAAATTCAAGAGAACAGGGGTATTTTTGTGTTAAGGAGAGGGATACTGAAGTTTGAAAAGGCTGCCACATAGAATTTGCAAGGAAGAGCACCAGAGAGGGAGGAGCCACTAAGAAAAGAGCTCCAGAAATCTGTATGGGGGTCTCCCTTGAGTCCTTGTCCAAATACTAAGTTGTGGCCCTGCCCAGATAGCTCAGTTTGTTGGTAGCATTGACCCGATGCACCAAGGTTAAGGGTTTGATCCCCAGTCAGGGCATGTACAAGAAGCAACCAATGAGTGCATAAATAGATGGAACAAAAGTCGACCTCTCTCTCAAATCAATAAATAAAAATTTATTAAAGAAAAGAAATACTAAATTGTGTATGTACTGGGTGAAACTCTATGAATGTGGGTGAACAATTACTACCAGGGAGCTTTAATTTCCAGAGTTTAGACCTTGCTGGGAGACATTCATATTCGTGCTCCAACTGGCTAGAGTGAGAGGATTTGTTTAATATCTGGGGTATTCATTAGAGACCTCAAAGGGGTCATAGTAGTAGGGCTAAAGTAGCCTTAGAGTAAAGTCTACTCCAAAGCTACCTTCATAAAGCTTAAAAATGGATAACACAGAACGGTAAGTAACTTAATTGCCTGCCCAAACAAAACAAACTTCATTATTCTTTAAGGAAGTAAACAAAATTTAAACTCCACAATGCAACTTTTGCAAAGTACGACACCCAATACAGTCCCTACTTGTGCATTCCCATGTGTGGAGTGATGTTGGGCTTGTTGACTTGGCCAGTCCTGAGAGCTGAGATGAGAGTGCTAGGGTGGTTTCCAGAGGAGGAGGGAGGGACCTACAAAGCAGCACCATGGACAGAGGCCTCATTAATTCATTTCTCCTCAGGGTTCAGACCAAGACAGGAAGACTCATTTGGAATTTTTGGCAGAAAAATCCCTGAAGACAAAGACTTTGACATTCCAGGCTTCAGGAACTGAAGGACAGGAAAACTGAAGATCAGGAGACTATCAGCCCTGATCTAGCTGGAGAGGATGACCTTGTGATTGCTCTTGTCTCCTCCTTGGTCTTCGGGACTCACCTGCCCCTAAACTCCATTTTGTTCCCACAGTGCTACCAGAGCACTCTTTCTACATCTCGAATCAGAGACCTTGGGGTTCTGATAAAGGATGATTTTGGACAGTATGTCTTGTTCCACTTTTGCTCAGATTCATGATGTCATAGTGGCTTTGATGGAGTCTTGCTCTCCAGACAGATGAGAAATGGGGGGCCTGCCTTAGTTACTTTCCTAGTCTCCACTCCACACCTATGGTTGAGACTGTTGAATGTGGCTCAGGACCTGCATATTTTCTTAGTCTTTTTTCTCATAGTGACCCAGTTCCCTTTCTGCTCAGCAGTTACCATTAGCAACCTGTATGCCCAAACTTTCTTTTTTTAAATTTATTTTTATTATTTTATTATTATTATTATTATTATTTATTTTAATTGTTGTTCTTGTACAGTTTTCTGTCTTTTACTCCCAACCCAGCCCTCCCCACCTCCCTCCCATTTCCACCCCCATAGTTTTTATCCATATGTCCTTTATGCTTGTTCCTGTAAACCCTTCCCCTTTTCCCACTGAAATTCCCTCCCCACTCCCTTCTGGTGACTGTCAGTCTGTTCTCAGTTTCAGTGTCTTTGGTTATATTTTGCTTGTTTGTTTGTTTAGTTGATTAGGTTCCTGTTAAAGGTGAGATCATATGGTATTTGTCTTTCACTACCTGGCTTATTTCACTTAGCATGATGCTCTTCAGTTCCATCCATGCTGTCGCAAAGGGTAGGAGCTCCTTCTTTCTTTCTGCTGCAGAGAATTCCATTGTGTAAATGTACCATAGTTTTTTGATCCATTCATTTACTGATGGGCACGTAGGTTGCTTCCAACACTTGGCTATTGTAAATTGTGCTGCTATGAACATAGGGGTGCATAGGTTCTTTTGGACTGATGTTTCAGGGTTCTTAGGGTATAATCCTAGCAGTGGAATTGCTGGGTCCAAAGGTAGATCCATTTTTAGTTTTCTGAGAAAATTCCATACTGTTTTCCATAGTGGTTGTACCAGTCTGCAATCCCACCAACAGTGCACTAGGGTCCCTTTTTCTCCACAACCTCTCCAACACTTGTTGTTTGTTGCTTTGTTTATGATGGCCATTCTGACTGGTATGAAGTGGTATCTCATTGTGGTTTTAATTTGCATCTCTCTGATAGCTAGCAATATTGAGCATCTTTTTATGTGTCTCTGGATCCTCTGTATGTCCTCCTTGGAGAAGTGTCTATTCAAGTCCTTTGCCCATTTTTTAATTGGGTTGCTTGTCTTCTTAGAGTGGAGCCATGTAAGTTCTTTATGTATTTTGGAGATTAAACCCTTGTCTGAGGTATCACTGGCAAATATGTTTTCCCATATGGTTGGTTCTCTTTTTATTTTAATACTGTTTTCTTTAGCTGTGCAGAAGCTTTTTATTTTGATGAGATCCTACTTGTTTATTCTTTCCTTTATGTCCCTTGCTTTAGGAGACATATCAGTAAAAATGTTACTGCATGAAATATCTGAGATTTTCCTGCCTATGTTCTCCTCTAGGACTTTAATGGTGTCACGGTTTATATTTAAATCTTTTATCCACCTTGAGTTTATTTTTGTGTATGGTGTAAGCTGGTGCTCGAGTTTCATTTTTTTGCATGTAGCTGTCCAGTTCTCCCAACACCACTTGTTGAAGAGGCTATTTTTACTCCATTTTATGTTGCTGCCCCCTT